>WEIV01024005.1:189246-199919 GCA_013390005.1 Calyptomena viridis
TTCCAGAGGGAGCTGTAGTTTGCCTCTCCCACCCACAGAAGCAGCTGTGGGAGCAAGGGATGGGTATGGAAGGGCTTGCCCTTCCTTATGTGCTGGAAGCTGGAACAAGAACAAACTCACCATCTTTCATGAATAGGAAGGAATCACTTGTCCCTANTGCTTCTCTTTCAAACACTAGAACTAATTGTAGCCTTAAATCACAACAACCTCACCGTTAAAATTAACACAAGGGCAACATTGCATAATTTTAATTAATTTTAATTTGGCCAAAGCAAATTAATTTTTGTTTTCTAGAAGGACAGCTAAACTCTTTTCCAGACAGCTTCTGTTAGGCATGGAGTTCATAAACTCTCTTTTTTTGCCAACATTTGTATATCTCTTCAGTGATTCCACTGCTGCATATTTACACTTTAAAATGTTTTTTGTTTTCTCATGTTATTTCTATTTTCATTGAAATGACCATATTCACGTTTGAAATACTTATTATTGGGCACCCAAAAGAAGAGAAGGAAAAAGTGATGCCATATCCAATATTTCACTGATTGTCCATGCCTGTGTGCAGAACTGAATCATTCTGTAAAAAAAGTAACTCAGAGCTCCTTGAAGCTCTGGGACCTTCAGCTTTTCTCTCCTGAACATATATGAAAGAGATTTTGGTGTTTTACAACAAAACGTCCTTACAAAAGAAAAAAATGCCTAGAGAAATAACGAATTTGCACACCCACACTCTTTTTGCTTTGGTGTTGCACTAAGGATTTTCGCAGGAAAAAATGGGTTTCTTCTTCTCTTTTCTGCATCCATGTGGCATAAGTCATCTTGCCTATGAATTCCCTAACTNACTGAAGCAAAGCAGAAGTCAATCTAGACCGTGATCCTATCTCAGTCTATGGCAAGAGCAGTTGCTTATCCAAAAGTAGACAAAAGCAGATCAAGCATATCACACCATCCATCCATTCCTTATGAATTCTAAGTATTTATGAAGACTCTTCCATGAATTTGACAAGTCTTCCTTGGACACATGAAAACATACATGGCATCTGCTCAGTTCAACTCTGTATTAGTTACCAAAAACAGTTCAGCATAGTTTATTCCTAATTGTCAAAATACTTTGAACTAATTATAAAAGGTAGATAAAGTTTATTCTCTAACTTCTACTTAGGGAGAAGCTGAGGTAGAACAAGTCTGAGTTCTCTGTCACCATCTTCATGAAACCACACCATGCCAAAAGTGTCATCTGCTTAGTGGTGTGACTTAAGACCTTGAGTAGTCCATAGGTCTTTCTAATGGCTGAATTCCTCTTTCAGGCCTTGCTGGGGAAAAATTACATCTGTATAAGCCCTGTACTGCAATTCTGTGTTTCTTAATTTGTCTCTGGGTAAAGGAACCAAATTTAAGTGCACACAGATCGTCAGACTGAAGTTGATGTTGCTCACAGCTCTTTCCACAATAATCTGACAAAGCTGATGCTTAAAAGAGGGAACAAATATGGACTTGAGTGGGGACAGGACACTTATCTCACCTATTTGAAAACCATTTAGTGGTGCATGCATTTCTGTGCCAAACAATTCAGTCATAGTTCTGGCATGAGCGTCAGGTCAAGGCTGCAGCTGCTCTGAAGCTGAAAGGTAACCTGACTTACCCATGTTTTTTAAATAGGCCTTCTCCAATGTAGCAGAATGGTTTTTGTCATATTGGTCACATCTTGGCTCTGAGGAACGTGTCATCTGAACATCCTAAAGAGCTATTTTCCCTTGAACCCTCTGTCCATTTACTCTCCTCACTCGCCCCAGCCCTCTTGCTCAGACTCTTCCAGGAAAGAGAAGTTTCAAGAAGGATACAGCTGCACTTGGTTCAAATTCCCATTGATGGAGATATAAATCTTGCCATGGACAAACATGTCAAACATGGTCAAACAGTGAAACTGCTGTCTTTAAACACTGTCAGTTTGCAGTTGCCATCTTCATCCTTGCTGCTGCAGTCTCACAATTCAGAGAGGGAGAGAAACACAGGGCAAAGTGATCTGTCTTCTCAGTGTATCATCTCCTCGCTTGCGAGAAGAGGAGCATTTGCTTTAGGTTTGATTTACATGATATTTGGTATCTTTAGCATCCTGCTGATTTCCAAGGACATCTCTCAACACAGACATTAACTCCTCAAATAAAGCCAGACAGTGGCTGAGCAGGAACTTGCTGCCTGGCAGCTGAAAGGAACAGTGTTACAGACTGGGCTGTTCAGCACACACTGAAGGAAAAGCATGAGAGGTTTATGTGGGTCTGCATGTTCAAACTCCATACTCAGACAGACTACAGGTAAGAACCTCCACACTGGGAAAATCACAGAATCACCTCAACCATTCTCTGATTATCCTATTGTGGTTATATTTCCTACTGACATGGTAGGAAATAGCCTTTCAATTATTTTTTCTCCTATGCCTTCCTTCAGTAGGTTGCAGATGAAGCACGGACAGATGAGACCAAAGGCCCAGACAACAAAGCAATTCTCATTTCTTGGGTAAAGATCAGTCCAAGCATCTCAAAACCAGATTTTCAGAGTTGCTGAACAGCTACAGATATAACAGATAGGTGTTCAGCAGCTCTTAAAACAGGACTCTGCTGTTTGGAGAGTGTTTCAGCCCACAGGCTGTCTTTCACAGTTTAGCAGACACAGATTTTTTTGCTTTAAAGGCAAGAATCTGAAGGAAAGTGGTGATTGAATTTCCTTCATTCACCCTTTATAACTGAAGGTGCACAGGAAAATAGGAGGTCCTTTTCTGGCTGGACATTTTCCAAAGTCCATAAAATATAGTGAAAGTTTACATAGATTTTCCCAACCAGATTTAATCCTGAACCGTGTCTTTCTGCACTGTTTTAACATGTCCTACAAAAGCAGTGTCAGACTGTCCCCAGCAATAGTGAATGACACTTGTCCCAACCAAACAGCTCTTCACCTTCTCCTTCAATGAAGATTCAGCAGCTGAAGGCACTGAGACCACAGTGAACTTCTGTCACCCAGAGTGTTAATGACTGAAAGTCAGCATCAAAGTTAGAAGCATAAATAAGAATTCTTTAATTATAATGAGTGGCACATTACCCTCAGCATGAATCTGTCATGACTTTTCAAAATGGCACACATGTAGTTCTGTGCTTGAGCTAATGCCTGGGCTTTTCACTTGTTCATTTAAGATCTGTGTTTGCTTTTCTGACCAGAATGGCTGTCATCCAGCTAACTTCACTCATGGTGGGATGCATCTGTGTCCATCAATACAGAAGAACCCTAAGAAATATTGACAGTGAAGAAATTTTCTCTCTTCTGGCTGTTGTCTTTCTTGTTCTGGGGATAAGTAAACTTGTTAGCTCTCAAGAAATGGGATTAGGCACTTATCACTAGAGTTACATCTACATACAAGAGGCCAGATTTTCCATAAATCATCAAAGCTGAAGTTCATGAAATTATGCCAATCATTACCAGCTGAGACTCTGGCCAAATCACTGTAAAAAACCACAAATATATTGCTTTCCATGAAACAGAAAACAGAAATGTTGTAGCGTGATGGATACGGTTTCATAAAGCATGCTGCTATTAATGGACCTTAGGCATACTAAAAATATGGTTGTTGTTTAAAATGCATGGTAAAGCAACCAGTTTATGAACAAACTCCACTGGAACCTGCTATGCTGCTTTTCCAGGTGCCAAAGGCAGAGTCATAAACATTGTCCTCTGTGAGAACTGAGAGCTGTCCTCAGACCATGGAGGTCTGGATATATTTTGATAGTCTTCCAGACTCAGGCCTGCTTCTCCCAACTGTGGCTTTGAGTATCACATGTCACCCTATGTCAGAGCCACACAGAAATGAGTTATGGTGTGATTATGTGAAGTAAAGCTAAGGGTCAGATAACTTTTCACACCCCTGTAGAGTGCTGACAAAGAGACGGAAAAGAATCCCCCACTTGCGACTTGGATTTCACTAAGTTCTTAACAACTTTGGAAAGTCCTGTGGTGTTTTCACAAGTCAGACATCATAACCACCAGAATGGCCCAAATGCTCTATGACAAGGACTTTGACTGACCCACTGTTTGTGGGGTGTTTTTGTTTGTTGCCCAAATACCTATAAGTTTTCCTTCATGTGCCTGAATGTTTTGCCCACAGTTGTTTGCCAGGAAATGGTTGATTCTGTGCTTGTCCTGAGGTGACCATGGTTTCTCTCTCCTACACATGCATCAGCTGTACAAATTTTATAGGCACATCCTCTTCACATAGTGCTGTGGCAGGCCTGTGATTCAACTCGGAGTCTTAGCCTTCTCTAGAGCAATTTATGTGGCCCAGAACTCTGACTTTTGGCTAGCTGGCTGTTCTTCCACTCTTCCTGCTTACAGCATCATTAACCTGGAGGGAATGGATGAGCTCACCCATCACTGGAAATACAGAACATAGTAAAAGTCAAAGTTATATAATGGCATCACTCTCCACCTGCAGACAGACCCAGCTGACTCACCCAAGTGGACTGTTTGGGTCCAAGACTTCATGGTTCTCCAACTGTCTATTTTCCACAACCATATGCTCCGTACCTATGCTCCATGCTGCCACATATTCCCAAGTCAATGATGAGCTGGGTGTGTTTATCCTGATTTCTTCTCTCTCATCCTGACCAGAAGTAAACAAGATCTTAAAAAACCATTTGTCTCTTTCCTGCATTTATCTCCAGGATTCCACTCAGTGAACAGCCCTGGAGCTTTGTTCACTATATCAATGCACCTCACACATCAGTATTTATCATTACTGTTTTAATGATGGGGATGCTGAGGACAGGTAAGAAAATTGGCTCACCTTAAACTAAGAACTGGTCTAAATTAAACACAGTGGATGAGTTAGAAGAAAAGACCAAATCTGCTGGAAAATATCAAAAGGTATTTTTTTCCTATGCCTATTTTTGTTTTGTTGCTGGTTGTAAATTACTGCATGAATGTTCACTTCCTAATGATGGCCACAGAAAGCAAGGGGAAATTCCATACAGGCAGGGGAAGAAAATACAATTAATTTCACTGTATTTCCAGCACAAATTAATCAAAGAAAGACCTAGAGTTCATTAGAATATCTGTTTTCACTTTTTCAGCTCCTTGTCAAGTATCTAGGTTATATGTAGACCAGAATGGAAACCCCAAATTTTAAAATAACCCCAGAGCTGAAATAGCATAGAGCCCCAAAGCCCAGGACCAACCCCACTTAGGGTAAATCCACAGAAGCTTTCACTAAAAGTTTACAATCACCATGTTTTTTTCTACAAGCCAAGCCTTAGAGCTTTTTTTCCCCAGCTGCTGTCTCAGTGTGGTGTTACTTCTGGCCAGAAAACAAATCCAGAAATTGTATGTATTTGGGTGTCATCAGCAGAGAAAATCATGTCACCGATAGGGAGCTTGAAGCAACTGGTATTTCTGACCTGATTTCTTGAATGCAAAGGATTTCTTAGAAGAATCTTCATTGCTTCGAAAAATAAAACTGCATTTAAAAAAATGAGAAAGAAAACTAAAATATAGCCCTGAACAGAAATGCCTGAGACATATTCATTTTAGCTCCCAGATCTCTCAGAATCTGATTTTAGATCTTTTTCTTCATGCTCAAAGTTGGTTTTGATCAAAACTAGGTATGTTCTCCAGCCAGCCCTTAAAATCCCAGGCTTGGTTTGGAGCAAATATACATCAGGCCCATCTCTAGCAGCTTTCTATTGGGTTTTCTTTTGATCATAAAATGGTTTCTTTCTCCACTCAGTGGGCAATGAACCTTTCAACATTTAGCCCCATAGCTGCAACAGCTTCATTTATCTTCATCTTTGAAAGCAACTCTATAATTATATCTTGTATTGTTCTCTGCAAGTCGCTCGCCAGTTAAGAAAAATATGTAATCAGCCGCCTTCCTTTCTAGGCAAAGGTACATGTGACCAGTGAGACCTTTCCAAACTAGGACTGTAAAAGAAGTTAGATGTTAGATAACGACTATTCTTCAAAAGAGAAATATATGCAAAACAGAGAAGATAGACATCTTGCCAGAGAGTAGCATTTCTAGATAAATACTTCTGGTTATAGACGATTTCAGATCACGTATCTGTTTTCCTGTGTTCATTTAATTATTACTGCTTGTCACTGACACTAAAATTGGAATTTGTGGCTGACCCTCATTCCCTATTGGCAAGTGACCCTGAAAGGGTTATCAAGGCCTTATATTCAGTTTTTTTCCTCTTCCCGTGAATTTAATTGTACTGGCAATCTCATACAGCTTGTGAATTGTGAGAAGAGAGGGAGGAGGGAAAATTGCAGAAGAAGTTGGGTTGAAACCCACGGAATTATGTCATAAACACAGAGTTTCTCATAGGAAAGTCTCCGTCTCAACTATGCAGGACAGGGCAGGGGGCGGGAAGGGAATTCTTCAGGAAACTCAAAGAAATAGACCTCTCCTCTTGTCTCTCACGTTTTTCAGAGTAAATGCTTGGCATTAAAGAAGTCATGGGCTCCCTTGTCATGATGAATCATCCTCTTGGAATCCATACAGAGCATAGGATGAGGAGGCAGTATATTGCAAAATGCCAAATGCATGTCCTGGAATCTCAGCCTGCTGCTTCCAGCACAGCCCTGCAAACTCAGCCGTGCTCACTCCCATTCCCATTTCTGGTTTGTGTCTTGTCACTTAAAACATAAACAAAGCTGAGGAGCTCGCAGAGAGAAATGAGGGGGTGGAGGAATGAGGTGGAGAGAGGATGAGGCAAGGTTTCCAGCGAGACCCAGCTCTTCCTTTCGCTGCCCACGAGAATGAGAGAACATTCCTCTCACACAGCCCGGTGTGTGGACCCCATGTACATCCCTCCTTAGTAACAGAAGCCTGCTACTGGAAGACAATGTCCCTGGGATGCTCCTGGATACTTTTCCCAGCATCATATATTTGGTCTGTGTTTTACTGCTCTGGCAATATTAGGTGCTCTCAGAACAAGACACTTCAGGAACAAACACATGGAGCAAAGACAACAGCCTCCCAAAGACTGCAGCCCAACTACCAAAATGCTACAACAAAACAGTGTATAAGTAACATTTACCATAAGGTAATTCACTTCAGTGCTGAGCTACAAAAGCATCTAGGGCAGATAAACTTTTCAAAAGGACTGTGTTTACTCCACACCATTTCCTTTGAGGTCAATGGTAACAATGACAGGGAATTACAGGTGAAATAGACATGAAAAGATTTTAAAGTGATCCCTCTTAAAATTTTAAATTCACGGTCCATGGTATTTCCCCTCTTTTTGAGTACCTTATTGTGGAATTGGCTTGCTGACATCAATGTACCAAAGGTAGCACAGCAGGATACAGTGGTACTCCAGGGAAGTTGCAGAAAAGGGTCCATTTCCATGGTTCCCACTGTTCTAATAAATACAACTATTTTATTCCCACCATCTCCTCTTTCCCACATATCTCTGACAGTTGGCAATAATAGAGTTGCTGAATTCATACGGAAAGAAGGAAATGAAATATTAAAATAACAAGACAAAGATAAGATTTGCATTTGTACTTATATCATTGGCTTTTAAGAGAGTTTCCCCTATTAATATTAGATTTTGACAGAGGGAAGGGGAGGCCAAGTTTCTGCGCACTTCAAATGCTGACCATCATCCTGCTGTCATTAGTAACATGTTTCTGAGCTAAGTGATCATTCAGCAGTAACATCTTAATTCAGATTGAGCAGATACACACAGCTCCATCTCTGTTGAACTAACCAGGCTGCACAACATGGAGTTTATGCCAGATTTACATTGGATGTGTCTAGACAGACCATATCTGATCTGGCTTAAAGTTAAGAATGGCATGAACAGACAATATCTGTGCTGGCAAAAAGTCTTTTAGGACAGACTCAAGCTGTGACATCTTTTTTTAAACAAACCTAAGCCAGTGAGGGAAAAATTTATCTAAGAGCAACATTTAATATTATGTAGCCACATAGCTTTTCACTTGGTACTAGGGATTCTAATGCTGGACTTTGTTTACACCCATGCTATTAGCTCCACACCTTCTTTGTGCTTGATTCAGCATCAGCACAGCTCTTAAATGAGGTTTGGATCTCACAGAGTCCATGCAAGGATTTGTTATAACTAGGTGAAGCTCTTTCTGAAGACATACAGTTTGAATAGCAAAGCATTCAAAATATTGACCATATTTGGGCCTGGGTTGAATGTTCTCTTTGGTTTATAGCATCTTTAAAACCCCACTGATTTTTTTGACTGCCAGAGACTCGTCCTTCCACAAGTCACATCTTCCTTGCTCAACCATATCGAGGGGTTGGACGACAAAACTTATTTCACCTCCATGGTGCATTTGCAGACTGTTTTCCAACCAATCCTTACTTTCCATAGGTAAGCCTGGCAGAATTGTCATAAATTTATTAAAAGAGTCCTGATACACATCTCAGCTACAAAAAATGTGCAAGACATACTGAACGAGTTCAGCCACCGGATGGGAGGACTCAACTAATTGGTGGAGTTGGCTCAAGTAGTTGGCCACCAGCTGTCTGATACAGCAGCCTCCACCCCGAGGGAGTCAAATGTTCCACCCAGACTCAAAGTTGGGTCTCTTTAGTGGCAGAGCAGAGCAATAACCTCTCATACCACATGTCTCAGACCATTTTTTAATTATTATTATTATTAATTTGGAAATACAAAAATAGCATAAACCCCTTTTTCAAAATTTAATTTGCATTTTCAAAAGCAGAAAAAAGAATGAAGGCATATGGTATCAATCATATTTTACAATACTTGTAGCTGCAGTTCGGAAACATGTGTTTCCTAACTGCTCATTCAGCAGTATCTGCATAATTTTTTTAAGCAAAAAGCAACCCTCTAAACAAAGCATTTAAACTAACCAACATTGCATGATATTATACTTAGCTGAAATGAACCATTTTATTTGGGTGTAAGCTGAATAGAACCAGTGGTTACTGTTGCTCTGTTACCATTTCAGAAACCTTCTTTCAACCTAAATTAAATTCAGGAAGAAAGGAAGAAAAATGCCGTTCCTTCAAGTGTCACTGCAATTGGTACTCCTGTAATGGCAAACACTCAAAGTGTGGTGTATCTTGTTCATGCTGTTGCCAAAGCACTTTAAGCAACAACAGAGGCTCTGCCTTAATGGAACAAAGCAATGGCTCATCAAAACAGATTCCCTGTCTCAGTAGTAGTCTTTTAACTGATGCTTCCAAAAAACCCACAGGATCTGCCTCATTCATTTAGCCGATTGATGCTGAGAAGGAAAGTACTTCATCTTGATCTCTTGTTATCATTAATTAATATTGGATCTTCTCTCTTTCTCTTACCATTAAACATGGCTGAAAAAGTAAGGTCATATATTGCTGTGAAGGCCTTGGGATATCCAACATACAAACTTCATAAATTCAACTCATATATTTAATAACCCTTTGGAGATCCATCACATATCAACATGGAGAAATAACAAGAATTGGTTCCAGTCACCTATGCCTCGAACCAAATACAACACTTTTCTTCTCAGATCAGATCAGTACCCAATTTCTCCCTCGTCTCCACCCACCACTCCCCAATATCATCATCATGTCAAAATCCGTTTTCTCTGCTGAAAGCCAGTGAGTGCTTTTTAGCAGATAAATGCACTACCTTCAAAATTCAACTCTATCACATTTTGTTTGTTTGTCTGTCTCACTGCTATGTTCTGTGCACTTTTTTGCACAGAGTGATAATATAGTTATTGCCAGAAAAAAATGGATGGACATCCGTCTTCCTCTCTCAGTCACACTGACATCCATTCATTTTACACTGAAATAACTCCATTGACTTTATTGTGCTTGTTCCATCTTGGTTTTGGTACAAGCAAGAAAAGAACAAGGTTCTATTTTTATTTTTCATTTCCTATGTGCAGCTGATGTCTGAGACCCTGCAGCATGCTGGCCTTTACTGAGAAACAAAAATCCACCCTCATCTCTGAAGATAAAACAGGGGTTTATCAGCAAGAAATTAGCAAAGCAATCAACATGCAAGAGGATACTCATTTAATAAGTGCTAACTTTTATTTTCCTAATAGGCATTAAAAACAATAATGCCACATCCATGATACAATTTGATTAAATTGGCTCTGATGGCTTTGGGAGCAGTAATATGATTAAATGTCTAACACAGAACATGTACTTGGTGGCTGATCGGCAGAGTGCCTCGCTTTTATTTCACACACTCTGCAACTCTTGGTGTTGATGGCATTAACCATTTCCTATTCAAGTCTGATAAAACATCCAAGTGCTTTCCATCAGGAAGACTTGAGAGATATCGTGGGGCAACCCTGTGGAGTAAGGAACTGGGAATAATTTCCAAATATTGTTTCCCACCTCCTCTTTGTATCTTACATCCAGTTCTTTGGTCATTGCTTGACTTGTGAGTAGAAAATGTGTTCCTACAATCTATTTTGAAATATAACCATCAAAGCAAGGATCTTGACACAACTTGATCCACACCACATGTCAGGGGCTTCTCTCTCCTTCAGGCACACAAATGGAAGTATTCTTTCCACATTTAGAAAGTTACAGTGTCTCTCATGGCCAGACTGTGTAATCATTCTTTCAGACTTGTTTCATGGCTAAAACAACTGAACGAAACTTACTGCCTACAAGAAGAGATTTC
>WEIV01024008.1:6318-66814 GCA_013390005.1 Calyptomena viridis
CTCCTGCCGCGTCTCTGCTGCTCCTCCTCGCTCTGTGAGTGACTTCTCGGCTTCTTCCAGAGTGGCTGTACAAGTGCATCGTGCAGCGCCTGGTGGTGGTGATCTCCAGCATCGAGAACAGCGAGGTCCTGGAGCGGTGGCAGTTTGACATCGAGTGTGACAAAACTGCAAGGGAGGACAAGTGAGTGTCGCGGTCCCTCCACAACCGCTCCTGCCTCTCCCGAGCGGCTGTGCAGGCACGGCATCAGTGCCATGTACTTTTTCCTTCACACCTTTCCTACCGCCCTGCCTTCTGTTTATCTGTAAACCAGTCATATGATCAAACCATACATAATCTCGGGTATTATTTCTTTTAAGCATCAGATCAAATCTTGGTTTTGAATCCTCAACAAAGGATATAAAATCCTGTATTGGGTACATAAGCAAAAGAACCGCTGCTTTCCTGTTGTTATGCCAAAATCTGTTTTGGACAGAGAATAAATTTAACACTCCTTACAAATACTGTGAAGCTTCACAGGCACCAATAAAGGGAGCCCAGCTATCACTTAACTTTTCTAGGCCTATCAACCTGGGCCTTAGAAGTGTCACTACTATAAAAGTATTGTAGCAAACCGACCAACAAAGAGAACTGTATTTAAGGGAAATCATTGGCACAGTAGGAGTTTACTTTCTTACTGAAGTTTTCTTACTTTTCTAGTGGACCACGAGAAAAATCTCAGAAAGCAATTCAGGATGAAATTCGCTCTGTCATCAGACAAATAACTGCCACAGTAACTTTCCTGCCACTGTTGGAATCTGCCTGTGAGTATCCCAAACTTCACTAAAAGAAACAAAAGGCTTTTGGAAAACCTCAGCAACTTTACCACTTCAGAAAATATTTTCTGACTTTCTAAGGCTTTTTAATTATTACATGTCATGTACCATCGCATTTCTGCCACAGCATTTTATTAGACTGAGATCAGGACAGAACTCTGGGTGGTTAAACTAACTTAAGGAAACTACTATGTGTGCTCTGAGGAATATAAGTTTTCATTAATATGATTTATTTTGTGACTGTAGCTGTGGACAGGCTTGTGTAACCACTGCATTCATTTAAGTGTTACATGGAGCTCAGATTCACAGCATTTTTTGTTTTAAAAAAAATCACAACACTCAAAAAAACTAAAATGCCCTCACATGAATGTAACTTTTCTCATTTCTTTTTTTAACTACTTTTTTTTTTCATGTAACTAATACCAGTGTAACTTTTGAGACTACTGGTACATGTCTCAAGTTCTGGAAGTTGCACTTAAAACTTGCCATCTCCTTATGTGATTACTGTTTTGTTCCTCCTTGCTTACAGGTGCCTTTGACTTGCTGATATACACGGACAAAGATTTGGCAGTGCCAGAGAAGTGGGAAGAGTCAGGACCACAATTCATAGCCAACTCAGAAGAGGTTCGTCTGCGTTCCTTCACCACCACAATCCACAAAGTAAACACCATGGTGGCTTACAAAAAGGATTCTGTTCCCTAGGATACTGGGGGAGTTGTGTGTGTACATATCCTGTCACCTTGTATAGTTCCTGTTTGTAGTGCAGCTAAGCCAGGACCACACCATTCCTGTTGCTCTTGCTCAAGTATGACAGAAAAGACAACATGCTTGTCTGTGATAATGTGATACAACACTAGAGCCAGCTGGCAGCATCATGGGGATAGTTCAGTTCTTGCTTTATTGTATGAGCTAAACTAATGGTGTGTGTTTAAACCACTGCCTCCACTAGAAAAGCTGCCTAAATCTAGGACTGCCTGCTAGAATTGTGCTCAGTTCCTGTAATTTTGTATTTTAAGATTATTTTAAACTGCATTCTGTTAGCAGGCTTAAGTTAGAGTAAGGCAACCAAACAAAAGCATCTCAGTCCTGATGTGCTAGTTTTGATGTTACAAGCCTGGGCTGTTTTATTACCAGAAGTAACCCTTAAAAGAATCAACCAAACAATTCTTGTACCTCTCTGCAATGTAAGCAGCAGTTTATCAGGAAGCCTCGATTTTAATGATGGCTGGGCTCTAGTACTGGGGATGGTGTTGCCTGGAGTCTGTCTGTGTCTGTAGTGTCTGTCAAGCATTTTCTATGTATTCTTGTTTTACAGAATAAAGCTTCCTGTTTTATAGTATTCTCTAAATCAGAATCTGCAGTACTTCATCTTTCAGATTGTTTTATGAATGCTACATCCTGGTTTATGATCCTAAAGGCATCCTACTTATGTTGTTACTTCATGTTTCCTCTCAAAACAAGTGTGTGCGGAGTCAACATGAAAGCCATTCATGGATTAATAGTTTGCCCCCGTGTAAGTCTTAAAATAACAGTATAAATGTTCACAGTGACCCAACAATTAAGCACAGTGCTTTCCATATTTGTTGAACAGCACAGGACTCTTCCTGTGTTCGTACCCATTTTGGGAAGAAATTGGGGATTTAAAAATTGTTAATGGAACTTTCAGATTCTTCCATGATTTTGATCATTTCCTTCACCAAATTAATTCCAGCCAGAGAACTGAACTTTTTCCACTCTTTTACAGTGATGTAGGACTCTTGCTGTTATAATTTCAGAAGTTTATTTAAAAAACATTCATTACATGCACTCCATCACTGTATTAAAAACTTTCTGGGCTTTCCTAGCAGGAAGTGGTTTTCTCCAGCAGTCCCAATCCAGCAAAACTGAAAAGGCAGTCTTCTGTAGATCCATAGCACAAAATCACACCTTTTTAATAAATACCACCTAGGTACTTAAAACGTTACATTAATTCACTACTGGGGCTTGCACTGCAGTAACAGAGTGTAACTGGTGTACCTGGTGTTTTCTCGTGCCTGCCAGCACTATTCATAAACACATGACTGCACTATTCCTTCATACCTAGAAGCAGGAGTGAGGTTTGCAGTAATAAGCATGAAAAACTTTGTTTTTCAGAGATGCAAAAGTCACATTGCTCCAGGAAGTTTTTGTTCCAAATAGTATTTATCTTCTTTAAGAAGGACCAGCCCAAAGTCCATCATCATCTCTGTATTTCTTCTTTTATAGAGGCACCAACAGTCAACAGAGATAGTGGATCTCTGCATGTAGATAATGTCCATTAGAGGCACATGTGAAAAGGAACAGGTTCTAAATCCTGAAGCTTTCACAAAGACCCTGCAGAACAGGAAAGAAAATAAAAAATTGGTCAGATCACATTAATGGCAATCTCCCAGAAGCCAAGCCTTTATGGAGGTGTCCAACAGATGTGCTGATGGAACCCAGGCTCTTCATTAGTTTCCCCTACTCTGATGGTTACTTCTGTGGTGACCTGAAAACCAAGGGAAGCTTCCCTCATCTCTGATGGCAGCATTGCTATTTTGGGGCAAGGGCATTCACACAACAGGCACTGCTCACCTGACTAGTTGAGCTGACGTATGAGCTGGTTGATTGCTTCTCCTCTGTAGCCAGGCTTACCCATTTCCTTGAGGAAACCCACTTTGTTACGTGACGCATGGCGAGCCACGGACAGATGGAATGGCCACAGAAAGTCTGTGACTCTCTTGAAATACCTCCCAGTTGAGTAGATTTCATGAATAAGGTCCTCTAGGCAAATAATACCACAGCTCCCTGCAGAAAAATAAAACAAGAGATGCCCAACTGTATTATCTTTCCTCACACTGCTCCACAACTGCCAGTCCTCCAGTTTGGCAAGATACTTCTCCCTCCCCACCCTCTCAGGTCAGACTGCAAACTCTCAACACCTAACTCTTTCCTCACTTTTCTCAACCTCCTCCTCACCTAAATGTTCCTCTATCAGCATGTTGTCTGTCAGAGGTATCCTCTTCTTCTTGATCTTGGCCTGGCCTCGTTTCAGGATGAGCTCTCGCACAGATTTCAGGTTTGGGTATCTGTACAAAATCAAAAATCAGATTCTGTAATGGAGAGACATGATACGGCGGGAAGCCCCACCCTGCTTCCTTGTACAGAGGTGGGAAAGTCACCAAGTTATGTTGAGTATGACAAGAAAATGAACAATACCAAGTTTAGACATAAATTTGATTAAGTTTTGACCAGCTATGGGTCTGTGATACCAGATGGAGAATCAAAAAGCTTTGACATCCAAACTCCTGCCAAGGCACAGGAGTGGTACTTACCCCCACGCCACGTAAGGCTCCACAATCCGCAGCATCTTCAGGGATAAGGGGGTCAGTTTAAGAAATATCCCAATGAAATTCTTTCTCAGCCGCAGCAACTCAATCACTCTTTTTACCCTCCTGGTCACTCCCTTAATACTGAGTCAGAAAAAAACAGAACATTAGTAGTAAACACAGCAGCAACAAAAGGCCTCGGATCACCTGCAAGGAGACACGTCTGGGTTGGTGGCCCTTCCTGGGCACAGAAATAACACCCTATATATATAACAGGAGCAATGACCACGGGAAGGAGCAGGGCCAGTTTCTTACTCCGCGATCCGCACGACGAAGGCCAGTCTGTGCTGCGGCGGTGCCGGTGCCTGCCCGGGCCTCTGCTCCATGCGCCTCAGCCGCGTGTCATCGCGCTGTCTGCGCCACGAGTCGCGCACAAACGTCTCAAGGCGTCTAAACTGGAGTTGTTTCCCCTTCTGCTGCTACAGACAAAAGGAAAAGAAAGTATCACCCAACCTCAACAGGCTCAGACAGGCCAAAGGAAATGCAGGACTTGATGAACAATGTTCTCTCAGCTTTGGAAGCAGCAAGAAGAAAATAAATTTGATTATCTAAGCCCAAAGCAGACAGAACTGAGGAACAACACGTGAATTTAGAGGCAGCTAGCCATGATTTATGAGCAGTGAACAAACAGTTTTTCCCGAGGAAAAACACAAATTACAAAACACAGAGCAAGACCCAGGATACTCCTAGGCACAGGAGAAATCAAATGGAAGCATTTGTAGCCACAGACAGACAGATCTTCACAGCTACACACACAGCTCAGCAACCACTAGGAAAGCCAGAAACAACACCTGTATCAGGGCAAAACAGACACTACAACAATACCCTAGTGTGACTCAAAATTATTTACCATCCAACAGAAAATAACTGGGTTTAAGCTTAAAGTCCTTTGCAATAAAAGCATATAGAAAAAAAATTCAAACATTCAAGTAACAATTAAGTATTGCTAATTTAAAGACAGAACATCCAGCTCACTTGGAAAAACACTTTTCAGAACTATGGGAAAACTTAAAGCACTTTTTACATTAAAAGGTGTTTAATTGCCCGTCCTTAGCTTGGGAGCAAGTACATCCACCTAAATCATAGTGCTTTTTCATAGGAATAGGACTTAAATATTCTTATGTAATATCATGCATATTGAAGATACATATACTACTGGTTAAATTAGTAGGCCATTTTAAATTAAAGAGTCTAATGTTATGTGTCTTATCTTCTATTTCACCTGGTAAATCACCCATGAAATTGGGTGATTTTCAAATTTGCAAAGCAGGCAGACCTAATGAAAATCCCATCACTAAGGTCGTTTTTATAATGAGAATCTTAAAGAGTGGCTATTTAACATTATTGCTTATGCTCCCACTTCGAACTTGGATATACAGCAAACCACTGATGTGTTTAAAAACATAAACAAAAATGGTAAGAGTTTTGCACATAATCCCACAGAAACAAGACTCACTGGAAAAGCTTTAAGCCACTTCCGTAACAGACATGTACTGTATTAGGTGAGGTGGAGCCAAACAGGTCTCAAATTTGGAATTAGAATGGTTTGCTGTGCTCGGCCAGTCTGGAAATGACACCCTGTGCACAGGAGTGTCTGCACTAGCAGCATGTGCCACCCCAAACGCAGAAAAAGGCTTCAGGAGGACCTGTCTCTGCTCCAACAGATAAGTAACTCAGAAAAACCCGGTTTCCATGAAGGGTTACAATGCAAAGGTGAACTGGTTTCAGAGCACACACAACAACACAACAACACACACAACGTGCAGTTTCCCGCACTTCCCTTAACATCCTCCCAGTCACTTCTGATCCAAGAGCAACAACTCACTCTTCAGAATATTTCTGTTCCACTGTAACAAGCCAGCAAGTCCTGTGCCCTTTACAAGGCTCAGAGAGGCACGGAGAGGATGCTCAGGGACCGAAGAGCCGAGCTCAAGCTCCCCTCGGAAGTAACCCCGCACTGATGGGGCCGATGGCTGGGATCATCTCCGGCAGGGAATCGCGACTCCCTCCTGTGCACGGAGCACAGGACCCCCTCGNGCTCCCCTCAGGGCCCGGGCCCGGCCATCCCTCGGTCCCTCGGCCCCGGGGCAGCGGGGAGGGGCTGTGCCGAACCGGGAAGGGATGCGGTGCTGCGCAGCCGTGCGCTGTCGATCCGTACGCTGTGAGCCTTGGAGGGAAGGGAGGCGGGACAGGCGTTGTGGAGAGCCGGGTCACCGGCAGGTGGTGCCCGAGCGCCGCGCTGGGGGAGGGAGGTGTGTGCTGCTGCTGCCCCTGCCTGCCAGAGCACAGGAGGGGTGTCTGCCTTCACACCCTTCTTTGCGCCTACAGCCCGCTTGCTTTACACCGACCGCGGCTTCCTCTCCACGTGGGAGCTCCAGCCGTGCCCTGGAAGGCTCAGTGGTGCCGGGGGTGGCGCAAGCCTTGGTAAATTAGGCCACGTCTGTTTTGACACCTCATGCTTGAATATCTGTATTTAGAAACTCGATCCCGCATTGCCCGGGTGTGTCCTCGGTGAGCAAACCCAGGTCCCCATCAACTGCTGGATTGTGAAACAGAAAGCAACGATCTTATGAAATAAATAATCTGAAACTTTCACTGAAACACATGCATAGCTATATAAATTTCACCCTGACGTACCAGGGTAAGCCGTGCCCTATGAAAATAGCCGGAATCTCTGCTAGCTCATGGCAGAAAAAAATAGCCCATTTAAACCTACAAATTAGTGTGCTTTGTTTAATAGAAGGGAATTGCAAACAGGCTCTTGGGTATTTTATTATTAATGATAAGGAAACAATAAGTAAGTAAATATATGAAATGTTGCACAGCACACTGTTAAACTTTAACCACTATTATATTGTATTAGGAACGGCTACTCCAATGCCCTGGTTTGCAGGGATACTCAGGACACGTATCCTCACTCTCCTGGACACCAAGTTGGTCAGAACTCTGAACTCCCATTCTCTCCTTTTTTGTTCACAAGGCCTTGCACTTTCTGAGCTTTTACAGACAAAATTCACCATCCATCAGTGGTGGACTAAACGGTTTCTCCCAGTTTATAGGGTATTTGGAATGACAGGGACCACATTCTTTTAAAACCTGACATCTAGTCATCTGTGACGCTGTGCTGGTGCTCAGGCTGCTGTTTGATCTGCAGTGTGAAAGTGCCACCACACGTGCAGCTTCACAAAGGTAACAAAAACACAGTGCTAGTTGAGTGAATACATATAAAAATAGATAAAATGTGAATCTGTGTAAACATATTAACATAATAAAGTGTAAATATGTAAATATAGTTACGAGAAGAGNCTGGCCCCCCCCCCGGCAGGGCCCCCCCCCCCCCCCCTGCGCCCGGCGCCCCCGCCCCCCCCGCCCCGCCGTACCTTGCGCTTGTTGAGCAGCGCCTGCTTGGCCTGGGTGGCCTTGATGGCCAGGTACGCCTTCCTCTTTTTCAGCAGGTTCTCCGGCACCAGCGGGATCCGCCGCCTCGGCCTGCGGGCGAGACAACCCCGTCACGTCCCAGTCCCAGTCCCAGTCCCGGCCCCGGCCCCGCGGTGCCCGCGGATNTGGGAGCTCCAGCCGTGCCCTGGAAGGCTCAGTGGTGCCGGGGGTGGCGCAAGCCTTGGTAAATTAGGCCACGTCTGTTTTGACACCTCATGCTTGAATATCTGTATTTAGAAACTCGATCCCGCATTGCCCGGGTGTGTCCTCGGTGAGCAAACCCAGGTCCCCATCAACTGCTGGATTGTGAAACAGAAAGCAACGATCTTATGAAATAAATAATCTGAAACTTTCACTGAAACACATGCATAGCTATATAAATTTCACCCTGACGTACCAGGGTAAGCCGTGCCCTATGAAAATAGCCGGAATCTCTGCTAGCTCATGGCAGAAAAAAATAGCCCATTTAAACCTACAAATTAGTGTGCTTTGTTTAATAGAAGGGAATTGCAAACAGGCTCTTGGGTATTTTATTATTAATGATAAGGAAACAATAAGTAAGTAAATATTTCACGCCCTGTTGCTATGAAATGTTGCACAGCACACTGTTAAACTTTAACCACTATTATATTGTATTAGGAACGGCTACTCCAATGCCCTGGTTTGCAGGGATACTCAGGACACGTATCCTCACTCTCCTGGACACCAAGTTGGTCAGAACTCTGAACTCCCATTCTCTCCTTTTTTGTTCACAAGGCCTTGCACTTTCTGAGCTTTTACAGACAAAATTCACCATCCATCAGTGGTGGACTAAACGGTTTCTCCCAGTTTATAGGGTATTTGGAATGACAGGGACCACATTCTTTTAAAACCTGACATCTAGTCATCTGTGACGCTGTGCTGGTGCTCAGGCTGCTGTTTGATCTGCAGTGTGAAAGTGCCACCACACGTGCAGCTTCACAAAGGTAACAAAAACACAGTGCTAGTTGAGTGAATACATATAAAAATAGATAAAATGTGAATCTGTGTAAACATATTAACATAATAAAGTGTAAATATGTAAATATAGTTACGAGAAGAGTATATCAAGAACTGACTTATTTTTGCCTGCAAAATTTTAGGGCTCTGCTTCCAAGAGCCAAGTGAGGAGATGAGGTGAGATGTCAAAAGCAACTTGACCGTGAAACTTCTTGCCTTATGTTGTCACGTTAAATTAAAATCCCATAAAATCTTTATTGACACTGTGTGCAGTCTCAAAACAGTGAAAGAGGTTGAAGTCCATCACTCTCAACAGTGAGCTGTGCCCCAATCTGAAATCTGTCTGTAATGAATTCCCTACAAAAAAGAGCCAAAGAAATTAAATTTGGTTTATTTCGCCAAATTGTGAGCTAATCTTGGGATTACTTTAATGGGCAAAACACCTTGTGATCTTATATTATGCCCATGCTCAGATTTTTAAAAGAAGAAGTTTATATGATCTGGAAAGAAGCCCAGGAACTACTCCACACACACTCTAACCAGCAATTAATAGAGAAAAAAGCTGGGTGGTCCAAGCCTTCCTTTTATGAAAATAACAATCATATGAAGATAGATTCATATTTCATAAAAATATTTTTGAAGAACACTGGGGATAGATGCATGTTTTTATTCTTTTCAAAATAAATTTCCTTTTTAAAACATTTTTGTCAGACATCCTGCAAATCCATGCAAAAAGAAGAAATCTGGGTATGATGAAGACACTGGATGAGACTAACACAGGTGTGCACCCTCAGGTAGTGGAATCTATTATGTCAAATTGAAAAGGCTAAAAAAAATAAAGGTTTTGTCTTTTGTCTTCCTGGGAAAAAAATGAGTGGGGAAAAACAATTCATTCTTTAGTGCCACTCATTTACCATCATTAGTGGAAAATATTCCAGTTTCAAAAGCTTGATTTTACAATAACTATTGTGAATACTTGCCTGGAAGAAAAGCAGACTACTAATAAAACCCTGGCACTATTCACAATTATTGTCCCTGGAAATTATACCTGCAGTTTTAAGTTATGAATATTAAATTAGAGATTTAAATCTGTCAAAATGTTCTAACATTTTCTAAAAGAGGGGTTTCCAAAGTGAAACACTTGTAAGAAATAAAATGTAAATTTTACTTTTTTTTTAACTCCTATTGCACTTGCAAAGGCCTGGTTTATGAACCCAAAATAGAAAAGTTGTTTTTCAATGACAATAAACAGCAATGAAAAGAATTTATTTTTCTGTCTTGTCTACAAAAGAGTGCACAGAGTGTCTGCAATTTGAGTGTATTACAGATTTAATTGTATTTTTAAAGAAAAGTGGAGGTAAAAATAGACATCATTATATATGGTCTCCACAGGTCTCCATGACCTCTCTCCTTCCTCCACAGGGATGAAAAGCTACCTTTTATTTGGGAGAAAGACCAATTCAATTATGTCTGAGATGAAAGACAGTGAGAACAGAATAAGTGTCTTTCCCACACTCAGTAATTGGGAATCCTACCTCCTACTAGAGTACCTATTAATTGAACCTGTGAGATAATTATGCCATTTAGGTTGCAGAAGTGTATTAAGAAGTACACCACAGCATAAACTATTCATAAAAATACTACAGACTTGGGAGCCCATAAAAAGAAATGCAATGGAATAACCTCATTAGGAAGTTTATCATGTCAACGTAGACAACTTAATAGGAAATGCCTTGTACAGCCAGATATGCCCTCTGTCCTAAATGTCAGTGATTCTGATGCAATGGTGGTGGGTGGTAGACTATGAGTTTTACCTTAAAAAAAGCATTTAATTATTCTTACTTTATGGCTCTGGTTACTGTCACAACTGCATAAAATCCTTTAGCAAGTTCAGTTTCGGGGACTAGGGGAGGGAGCTCTTCTTTCAAGAAGAAACAGCAACCAGAAGAGGATTAAAACATCATAAGTGAGAAGTGATCTGCAGTAATTTATGTAAAATCACAGCAGAATGGTTTCAGTGATTTGTAGCAAGGTCGAGCTCTAAACAAAGCTCTGAGTGCTGAAACAGTGCATGGCAATAGGGCTATAAAGGTCCTCTCACTTTTTTCCCTGTTAATTTATGCAGAGAATGTTCTGATTGGAACATTTTGTTTTGCCTGCAATTCTTTGGGACAACTGCTGAGCCAAGATAAAGCTACAAAGCATCTGTATTTGAGCAGGGAAGCAGAGCCCAGGACATACGTGGTCGCCCAAGCTTTATCCCAGGAAAGGGGCTGTGTCCCAGCTGCTCCGAGCTGCCTACACACAGCACAAGCAAAGGAAGGGAGGAATTATTTGCAAGATTCTCCTCATGGCACAGCAGAAGACCTTATAAGGCTGAGTGCTAAAACAGTAAGATGGCAGATAAAAAACCAGTAAGTAAAAGTGCCACAACAACTCACTGATTTTTACATGAAATCATGGGCTCTGGGCTAATTAATAAGCTTGGGAGTAGGATTTTGGAATGATTACAGATAAATAAAAATATCAGCTCAATGCTTAGGACAACAGAATAGTAATTGAAAATTATTAGAGAAGGGCTAAAGAACAAAGCAAAGACCTTCATTCCATAGTGCAGGCTCTTACACCTACATTTTGGATGCCCCAGCTGTGGTCAACTGCCTTTCCTCCATCTGTCCAGCCCATACTCCACCCACTCTTCCCTCATGACAGACCTGGAAAAGGTTCAAAAAAAGAAGATCAAAGATAGGGAATGGTTTCCATCCGTGGAGCAGCTAAACAGCCTGGACCCTCAGGCTGGAAGAAAGGTGATTGAGGGAAGATAAAATAGTCTGTAAAATCATAAAGGGTGGGATAGGTGCTCCCTCCTTCTTCCAGCACGAGAGGTTAAGAAACCTCAGATGAAAGTAGGAGGCAAGTTCACAACAAATAATGGGTTTTTTTCAGCACATGAGCTTGTAGCTAAGACACCAGATTCTGAGAAAGGTCAGGCGGATGAAAAATTCAGAGAGCAACTTCTTCACCCTATTCTATTTCTGCAGGCAGCAAGGCTCCAAACTATTCTTCCATTTCTCATAGTAGGCATGAATTCCATTTTTTCCTACAAAGAGTGCAGATGTTACTTTCACAACAATCAGTCCTTTATTTTTGCTACATCTTTCAAATATTGATCCTCAAACAGCTAAGCCAGTTTAAAAGGTTGCTGAAGAATGAATAATTTAAAGCCCTGAGGATGAACCAGAAACTACAAAATGTCAATGCTATGCACGAAACCCTGTTCTCCAACAATGTACAAATCTTTGACAAAGAAGGAAAACCAAACTGAATTAAATCAGTTGTCACAGAGGGCCAAATGATCCTGCATTCTCCTCCACCATTTTAAATACTTGGGTGGAGATGAGAAAAGAAATACAGTTTTGGGCCGAGATGTTGTTTCAGAAAAATGTCATACACTCTTTTAATTGCACTGCTACCTGACTTCTCCCTGATATATTGGTTTAGGAAATGAAAAGGACATCAGTGCTTGTATAAATGCAGCTCAGCATTGGTACTCCCTACCTCTATAAACTGGTGTTGCCAAGCAGAGGAGTTACCCATCCCAGGAGTGTATCCCTGAACACCTCCTCCCCAGTGGATCTGGCCTTCCTACTGGCTCAGCTTTAAGCTTTCCATTTAACTGAGATCCATCCCATTTCATATTCACCCTTGCTGTTATCAAAAAACATTTGAAAAGGCAGATAGAAATCTATTTCTTTGCTTGCAAGCAGAAGGGCTTGCAAGAATTTAATCTGACAGCACGTCCTTCTCCCCTGTTCACCTGCACTGCATCCCATTTTCCTGCTTTTGAAGTCCATGCTTTTCAGGCTTTAAAAGAGATCTGGATAAATGAATCCATTCCTGCAATGATGTATTATCACTGCTGCCCGAAAGCTTGAAGGATGAGGAAAATTTGCCAAAAAGCTGAGAACAGCTGGAATAAGCAAGAAGAGGATGAAGGAGCTGGTAAAGCTCCAGGTACGGCTGTCTGGATCACGGCTGTGGAGAGCACCTGCAGCAAGCAAAGCCCACTTGCTGGGTTCCAGCATCCTGGAGCATCGTTCTTCCAGTGGTAACAGTGCTCCATCAGCTGACACACTGAGACTGCAGGGGCACTCCTCTGCCTTGCAAGGAAGCATCTTTGCCATTGTTCAGCCCAGTGCTACAGGGGTATGAGATGAGGGACATGCCTCAAGAGGAATGAACCACAAAAATCCAAAGCAACTGTGCTGCTTCTCTGTGCTGTAGTCAGCAAGACTTCCTTTTTCCCTGAGAGTTTTCCAAAACCCCTGGCAAGATCAAGGCCTTTCTATATCAGACACTGTGTTCTCTCATCTGAGAGAGTTTCTGCCTCATGAGACTACACAGAGGAAGAGCTAATGAAGAAAAACTGGGTCCTGTTTCTAAACCAGTCAGCATTTCAATTTTCTCCACACATACTAATTATACTGTAAACTACTTTTTGATATGTTGTATAG
Organism: Calyptomena viridis; assembly: GCA_013390005.1. NCBI lineage: Eukaryota > Metazoa > Chordata > Aves > Passeriformes > Eurylaimidae > Calyptomena > Calyptomena viridis. Next base: position 19,448 of record WEIV01024008.1, read on the forward strand.
ACAAAGGAAAAGATTCACTAGCATTTTCTTTCCTTTTTCAAATAGTAAGAATAAGTTCCTTCCTGTCAGTACATGGCCTCACAACTGAAGGTGCAGGTGTGCTTCAAACAAATGTTAATTCTCAAAACAGTATCTTCCCCCTTGGTGTCTGACACACTGCAGTTGTAGCTGAAAAACACACGTAGTGACAAAGACACACGTCTTTTTTTTAAAACAGATTTGTCAAGTCACTCTCTAATGTAAGAGTTGGTGCTATGTGACAAGGCAGAGCTAATTAGCCAGGTAGATTTTGTCAAGGAACAGAAGGCTTTTAAATTTGAGGCAGAGGGAAGAACTTGACCTACTTTATGTACATACTGGTGCTCTCATTTTAGGTGTTTTCACAGTCTTCCTAAAGGCAGCAACCAAATTCCTTATACAGCCAACGTAGAAAGGCTTTGTGTATTTTCAAACTGCTTAATTTAAGTGCTTTAACTCAGGCTTCAGTATCTCCTTCTCAAGGAAAAAATAATTTTCAGAGCCTTTTAGACTGAAAATGGAAATAAATACCATCAAACTCAGTCCTTTCCAAAATCTTAAAATCTCTTTCCAGCAGCACTTTAATATGAAGGAAGAATGGGTGCTGGTGGCTTCTCCATCTCTCATTCTCTTCAGCTCCAGACTGGCTACCTTTTGGAAGATAAGCTTGAAGGAAAACACATTATCTGCAGGATTCAGTGCAGAGATAACAAGGTGATGCATAATGGATTGTCAAAATGCACTGCTGGAATGTGATCTTACTTCTTGGGTCAGAGGGAACATGAGTTGCCCATTCCAAGGCTGGGGCTCCCAAAGGAACTCTTCAGCTCCAGGGATACACCACAGGTGTTTCCAACTGCTGCCAGGGCAAGTCCTGGTGCCCTCCTCTCCTTCCCTTTGTGGGAAAAAATTGATTTCTAAGTGCATATGCAAGTCAGGAAAGAGCCAGGACACATTCCTGCCACGTCCTAGTGAGTCCAAAGTACTGCAGACTACATTGCAGCTGTGCTGTAGCCCCTGTATTTAATTTTGATCCAGATAAGGATTTAATTTGAAGAGCTCACTTCTTCATGGATACTTCAAAACCTGGAAGGCGCTGCTGGAATGCAACCCTGTTATCTGTTTGTGATGATTTGGAGACACCTGGATTTAGTGGTGTTTTATTATTATTACTATGGATCACCCACCAGATGGTTTAAACAAAAATACTTCAGATGACGAATAGCCCATGAATTCTTCACTCTAGAGGTTTGCTTTTTTGAATTTGCATTGTGGAAGTGGTCCCTTAGGCATGTTTTTTTGTTGCTAATTCTTTTCTCCAGTGTACAAACCACCCAATCAACAAGGTGCTTTCTGAATAATCACATCTACCTGCAGAGTGTGAACACTTCTGCCAGGACACACAGGCATTTCCACTGCTTTCTATTTCTATAAACAGAAATTCACTGGAAAATTAATGTAATACTTTCCATATGGAGCCAAAAGGGAAATTTGAGGGGGTTAGTGGAACAAATGGAAATATTTTTTTTCTTCCTTCAGCCCTAATTAAAATTAATATCACTTTGGCTCAAACTACCACCAGTAACTGTAAGGAAATGAATAGTTCAGATACCAGCTCAGGAAGCTGAGATGCTGCTGCACATATGGTACGTGTGATGACGGACTGTTCCTGACAAAAGCCCAGCTGGGATACAGCAACCATACAACGGACACAGGGAGGCTTTGGCCTGACTTGTTGGTGTTATTGTTTCTCAGTTTCATTCTGCTTTTAACTAAGATATATTTGCTGCCTGCTGTCTGTTTTCACCTTATGCATAGTCTCTCCTCACAGTCATCACAGCTGGTAACCACCACTGGGGCCATTCTACCTTTAGAACCCGGATTCTCTCCACTGTCAGCCACTGTCCCCCTGCCGGCAAAGGTATTTTCTTTTAAATTCTCCTGCAATGAACAGAAATTTAAACTTCATTGCGAAAAGGTACAAAAGCTGACTGCTAAACGGCATCCAGCAGAGGCGTGAGCTACCACCAGCCCTGCTGTCCCGGCGGCAGCCTGTGCCCTCCGGGCTGCGGGCACGGGCAGCAGGAGGGAAGCAGTGGGATGAGCCGGGACAGGAGCTGGAGTGGTGCCTGCAGGCACAGGGAATACAGGATCACTCAACCTGCTGGGTCTGTTGGAAGTCAGGACACCTTTCTGACCGAGCACAGGACGTATATCTGAGCTCAGCACAGACTTCAGAAGGGCAGATCCGATCCCTTCTAGATCTGGGGGTAGCAAAGGGAGGACGTGTGTGTTGTGGCGCAGGTCTGGGGAGGTGCCTGGCACAGGACAGAAACACAGGCTGCTGTCACTGCTCACTGCTCTGAGCACAGTGCCCCTTCCTTGCCGCATTGCCCGCAAATGCAGACACCGAGCCATTCTCACAAAACTCACTCTAACTACACAACTTCCCTTAGCAGCTCCTTCGGACGGAGTGTAATTCCTCAGCCCTTTCTTGCAGCCCCTCTTTTAATGACAGAAGTTACATTATACAAAAGCAGCGTGACCTTTACCATTCTTTTCCAAATATATCACATCCTTACTGCAGCAGTGGCTTTAATAAGCCCTGTCACACCACAAAGTCCTTTGGGAAACTGCACTACCTGCCAGTAAAGCTTTTCTTCATATTACTTACTAAGTGGTCATTAAGAGTCTTTCACAAAAATACATACAACAGGAAACATTCTTCCTGTTCTTTTTTTAGCTTCATTTTGAATGGAAATATCTATTTTGTTGTTTGTATGTGTGATAGGTTCTATGCCTGCTGCTTGTAAGGTGTGAAATAGTCCCTTCCATCCCTTCCAAATTCTATTTAAAATCTAGTGCTTGTTACCATTCCCCTGAGCTTAAATCATTTTAATAAGTTTTAGATGCTTATTTGGTTTCTATAATTTACCATTCATCTCTTAAATCTCTCTCCTTGCTTTAGCATACCCTTTGGAAGACTCATGCCCAAAATATATTAAGAAAAATAATTACTAATGGTGCAAATCTAACAGTTTTAAAGGCATTCAGTGGGAATTACTGGGTTTCTGAAATGCAGAGCACCTGCTGGAGAAGAAGGGGTATAAGTAAGAAACTGAGGGAGTATTGCTTTGGGAGCCACCCATTTTATGCCTGCAGTTTTTCTGCAGGTGTCAGGCAGAAATTAAACACAGTGTCTGTAGTGAAAGGCACTCCTCAAGTGCTGTATCTTTATTATGCTGACTGTAAAAAAGGATAAAAAATAGAACTATGCTAAAGCTTAGTTTATATAACACTAATTTAATAGGGAGCTATTAAAGGACAGCTAAAATAGAAATGTGCCCTTTAGCCCAAAACTTCATTTAAGCTGAACTTGTGCCCTTTCCAACATAATGGGAGGCCCATGCTAATTCTGTAAGAATGAACTTTTTAAGTTACACTTATTTATTGGTAGCATTTTCACTAGGACTGACCAAAAAAAAAAAAAAAAAGTTGAAGCTTAAATCTTTAAGCAAAAATATACCCTCAGATATATTACTGCTATTAAACTTGCTTGGGAAGTTATTCACTCTTAAAAAGCTATTACTTGCCAGGATAGTCATAATTCTTTGTGATTTTTTTTTTTTAATTTTGGTTGTTTTAAACATGCTGCTTTTCAGAAACTTAGTCTCTTGACTTAGTGAAATGTGAGTTAGGCAGTTTCTTGGGAGAGAACTTACAAGGCAATAGGTGCTCTAGTTTGTGTTAAATTAAGTGTATATAACACAGGTGATCTCTTGATCAACATGACTGTTGGAAACAAAGATCCCATCTCTACTGGTGAGCACTGTAATCCCAACATGTAATGGGCAAATTTATTGCACACAATAAATAAATATTTATTTTACTGAGTCTCATAGTTGCTCCTCTATTATTATTTTTCTGCAATCTAATTAAAGCTGGATTATGGCTTAATATTTTATTTTCTCCACTTTGCCTACAAAACAGCTCAGCAAGACTGTTACTTAAAATTTTGAAACACTTTCACACTAACATAGATGAAATGACCCTAAATTCTTGTGAAGGGAGAACAAGAGAAGGAATAAATGACCACAGAAGCCTGGCAAGCCAAAATCTCACCTGATGAAAATGATCCTTGGCTCCCACAGTGGGATGACATATGTCCATGACAATCAGGCAGGGGCTGCACACTGGATCATGCTTCAACACTGTCAAACAACTATTCCATATTTTTAGAGCTACTACACACAGTTGGTTTCACAGAAATAGCTAAGAGTTATTGTTCTGCCAGTTAAAAGAAAGTAGTATGTGACAGCTTAAAAACCAAAAAGGGACCAAGAAAGCATGGAAGAAGCAGCCCTAGAAATGGATCTTCACTTCCCCAGAGTTCCTGCAAAGTGAAAAAATGCTTTGCAACAAAATAAGCACTGGCAAAGAGCTCTGTTTCCCCAGAAAAGGTCTCGACTTCTCTGGATGACTCAGGGGTCACTTGAAACTGAGGAAAAACCTGCTGTGGTGGCCAGTTCTGTGTACTTTATCACAACTAGAGGAATTTCCCACAATTAAGCTTTGCAAGTAAATTACCATCAACATAACCAATACATCCAGACATGAAACATGAACAGAGATCTGGGATCTTTGAAGAGACAGAAAATGTAGAATGATTAAAGCAGCTCAGAAAATAGCTGTGAAAGAACTTCCTGTTTGAGAGGATTTTGCCCACATCATACCAAAAATACATAGCTGGTATTGCTACAGGGCCTTTGGCCCAAGGAGCTAACAGAATAAAAGGGGAATTCCTTCCTAGTTATCCAGGATTTGGTTTTGTTTTATGATCAGGGACTTGAGGTCAATACTCCAGCTCCAAGCCGTGCCACTTGGTGAGGTGGGATGGATGGTGCTGGCATTCATGTCACCCATGGGGAATGCTGGAAGGACTGTGCCTGACAGACAAGATGCCTGTGGTCATTCACCCACTGTGATATAACACAGGGACACCCTCTTCACCTCATGCTTTTCATAGAGAAGTAACCTGGGCAGTCCTCGTGCTTCTCAAACAGAAGCACTGGAATTGTTGCCTTTGCAAACACATGCACAGGTTGGTTTAAGAATAACTCAGCAGTTTCTAAATGCATCTATTCCTTCTGTTACTTAACCTGCTAACTTGGTATGTGTCTAAATTTCACTAGAATTACTATTGTTTGGAGTGGATGAACTCCTTAACAACCTAAGAGCTAATAAAATGTATATTTGTCACCACTTCAATAGCCTCCCTGCATATGTGGAGTCCAGTGCCTCACATTTTACTGAAGGGCAGTTCTTCTGGTCACTACTCTTAACTCTCAACAGTCACAAACTGTAAGGACTGAAACTAAAATAACAGAACAAAATAATGGATAGATAGATGTCTTTTGGAAGACTTGAACCAGAGGGGGAGACCAGAACATGCCCAGTCTGCCCAAAGTTAAAGGCCATAAGAGTAGGACCCAGCTCCAGCTCCTGCTTCCATCTCTTCCCAGTAACCAAATTTCAAGTCTGAACACACCCATGTGGACTGTTGTCTCTGCTTAAGAGCAAATTAATTACAGGCATGTTGGAAATGTGAACTAATTAAACCCCTCTTGCTATATATATGCTTGCGTCCTCTGGTTTGAATTTCCTGAGAGAAAATGGACAATTAAAACCGGACAGTTTGTGAGGCAGAATTCCCCAACAACCACGAGTGGCTGTGCTAGAGCTGACACATGGCTGTGAGAAGGCAGCATCCAACCAGGCAGCCAGGAGCTTGTGAAGGAACAATTGAAAGGATTAACAGGGAGTACCATATGCTCACAGTTTGGATCTGGCCACAGGCAGCACGGCGTATGCACCGATTTCTAATGCAGCACAAGGACAATAAAGGTCACAGGTGCCAACAGCACAAGAAGCCAAAAAAATAAATCTCAAATGAAAGAGTAATTATGTGTGAGATATGGGTGTCACTCAATGAAGGATCTGGTCCTCTAGGACAGGTGAGTCCTAGAGGATTTTGCTGCAACCATGCAAGATATTTCTGCAAATCCAGCTGTGAGCGGCTGGGGACAGATCAGAAATTATTCCTCTGCCTCAGCCACCCCTGTGTGCAGCCCAGTTTTTAGGCTAAAATGCTCCACTTCTGTGGGGTTTGTGCTAGAACAAGGAATTCTAGCTGGCACATCAACAATAACCACATGTATCTCGCTCTGATGCTGTTGCAGAGAGAGATGGGCTATTCATCTGTGGGCAGCACTGCCAGAAAGCCCCTGCCAGCTCAGCTTTTATGGCCCTGTGGGAGCTGGAAGGATGGTCTGGAGAGGGCAGTGTCGCTGCCTTCCCACAGACTTGGTGAGTGACAGTAAGTGCCTGCTGTGTCACTGCACCCTGAGCACAACAGTGGAGTCCCGGGGCAGCAAACCTTCCACGTCCTGCCCAGACACACCAGGGCTGTTCACAGCCTGCCCTGGCAGGGAAGGTTAATGCTCCTTCCCACCACCTTGCATTTTCTTTAATCTTATCACACAACCAGAAACAACACACCTGAAGAAATAAGCCCAATAAAAAAACAGAGGTAGGGTGTTTACTGTTCGTAAGTCCTTTTCCTCTGAGATAAATGGTCAAACTCTCCCCAGAGTAGCTGAACACCAAAGACAAAGCTGCTTTTGTGACAGAAAGTTCAGTGAAGATGTGGGCACTTAACTCCTCTGGATATTGAACTCTCTTCTCTGTGCTCAGAGCTCAGAGCTGGATGCTGTGGGAGAGCCCAAGCCCTGGCAGTACAGCAGAGGTGAAGCACTGCTTGCCTGCTATATAAGGAAGAGATGCCCGGGCCTGCAACCTCAGCAAAAGGAGGAAGATGTACTAATAAAGTGCTATAAATACAGGAGTGTTTATAGGACATGTTATATAACACTTCTCCTCCAGCTTTCTGCCTTCCTCTGTGCTGACAAACACCACGGAATGTTTTAGCTCACTGCCTCTTTATATTAGAGGGAATCTACATTTAAAAATGGAAACTGGGCCAATATCTCATAATTTAAAACTACAAATCAGCATTCACATGAGCAAAGAGTTTGCATCGTGTTCTATTTGCTTTTTCTACCATACCTTCCGCCCCACGCCATGTTGAAAGCAGTTGTAGTTCCACAATTTCAGAATGCACTTGAGAGAGAAAAAGAAAATACTTTTCAAATTCATTAATTGGAGAAATACACTAAAAGGTTTAAGTACTTTTTATGATAGTTGGGTTATAGATGGCATCTGGTGTTCTTTGCAAATAAATGTCAAGCAATAAGCCTATGATCCTAAAAGATGTCAACAGCTGCTAAACAAAGAGGCCAGAAATTACAGTGGAATAAGGTCTTTTCTTAATATATTGTAAGGAAGACAGTCTGGATTTGCCTGGTTAGCATGAGGAGATGATGTTAGAACTCCCTACAAGCCTCAGGTTAAAAGGAAGTGCAAATAAAGCAAAACCACATCCCAACCCATCCAAAAGAGTGAATACAGTAATTATGCTGCTGTCTCAAACAGGTCTAACTACCATGCTAAATATAAGGCAGTAACACATATGTCCTGATGAAATGAATTTTTTTTGCCATTTTCTCCAGAAAGATGTGGGTTTTGATAAATAGAGCGGCTCCCTCTGGCCTTTAAGGACAGTTTTTTAAATAGTTTGATTTACAATTGCTCGGTGCTGTGCCGGAAAGGAAGAGAAGGGCAGCCATGTAGGAAATAAGCCACAAAAAGCCCGTGCTGTGGGACTGCATCCCTGGAGCACATGCAGGGGAGGGAGCCAGCTTTGGAGCACTGCAAGAGGCTCAGCTGGCAACACACCAGGAACATTTTGCTCCCAACTCGGAGTGAGTATGGGAAGAGGTTGGAAAACAGAGCACCTTCACAATATGTCTTTTCTCATTGCAACTAAAAGCTGTCGTGGCTTGAGGGAAGAATGTAGGAAAAAAACAACAACAGAAAAAAAACAAGAGCAGGAAAGAAAACACAGGGAAAACGCAGGAGGGGAAAGAGTGTGCAACATGGAAGGAAAGAGGAAAAAAGGGGAATAGAGTGGATGGATGAATTAAGAGAGAAAAATAAGAGAGAAGAAAAAGGAATAGGAAAGGAGAAAAAGATCAAAGACTTTGGAAGTGGAATGGATCAAACACTTTGGAAGTGATCATGTCTGGGACCCAGGGCTTCACCAGAGCAAGTCTAAATCTAGTCAACCCAAATACCTGCCCAAGCTCATTTTCCCCCAGTTTTGTGTTGTTTTCTCTGAAGTGCAGAGGTGGCCAAGGAGCAAATCCATCCTGTGTCTGCATTCAAATCTGCTTTTGTTTCAGCAAGGAATTAAAACAAACCCTTTCAAACATTTCTGTGAAACAGAATTGTGTTGAAACATCTGTTTTCTAGCTGAAGATATTTTGTACAACTCTCTCAGTATGGATATAACTGAGGACTCTGTTCTAGATCCTTCCAATTAAATATTATGTTGTGAAAGACCATGATTTTTTAACTGACCTCTTCTTATGGTTACTGCTCAGATATATTACATGCAAAATACCCAGTAAGTCACAAAAAATTCTTTTTGTCTCTACTGTGTATACACCTACAAATAAACTAACTTAACAAATGAAAAACTTGTTACATTGTTGTTGGAAAATATTGTGGTTGTTGTATGATTAAAGGATACTTCACAAACACCTGTTTCTTTCTTCAAGGAAGAAAGGAAACCTGAAATCAATACATGTTTCAAGCTCTAGTTCACAAGGGTTAATTTAATTGTTGGCAGTGAAACTGAAAATTATTTGATATTCAAAGAAAAGCCAGGCTAGGACAGAAAGAACCAACTAGCAGGAAATGCAGCCTTTGAGGTCTTGGGGCGAGACCTGAGCCTGTTGTGTTCTGAGCTGCTGAAAAGATTCCACATAGGAAAGAAATACTAGGTATTGGGGATCAAGCCAGCACCAAAAAATATGAAAAACAGAGGTCCACTGAGAGTACAAAAATATGTTTCATGCTTAATAATGTTTTCACTCATGTTTCATCTATGGAAGCAACTTGGCTTTCTAAAACCTTTTTCAAGGGGTCTGTTTAGGCACTCCCTGTTAAAACCAGCAATAGGAGCCTGCTTATTTTAGTCTCTGTTTTAGTTCAAGTAAAATCAAGTAAAAAAAAAATTATATTGTAAGCTGTCCAAATGGGTTACTACATTACAATTAAAGTTATTTTGAAACATTAAAAAAAAGTTATTGCTGAGGATTAAGAATCTGCAAAGTAGTGAACTGAAGTCTCCTCCTTTTTCTTATCGAGGAGCCTGAACTTTAAATTTTGATGGCTGTTTTTCCTATCCTCTCATCTGTGGAAGTCCTTGGAGCCCAATAGGGACTCTAAGGATAAACACAGTGAACATTTTGTCTTTGCTGTTTCCTCAGAAGTAGAGAACATAGCACTAGAAAAAGCATTTCTCACTCCTCTGATCTGTCAACTCATTTGAACATAAGGAATAGTATTAAACATTTCCCAGAGGAAGACAGATTTCAAATCCATTACTTTGGACAACCTGTCATTGTGTCTTCTTGATGTCAAATCTGACATAGGAGCTTGACTTCAAGAATGGTCTTTTGTTGATCCTGCTCAAAGAGTTGAAATTTGAGCTGGACAGAACAGAAGTCTCTAAACCTTTCCCAATATGGAAATATTAATTTTGTAGCCTATTTCAGCTCTATCCATACAGCTCTTGTCGATGCTTCAAAGCCAAGCTCAGTTCACACAGTGCTGGGCAGTTTTTTCTTGCCCTCAGGTAGAGGCAGGGAGCCAGTGGAAAGGAGAGAGGAAACCAGAAGCCAAAGAAAATGCTGCACTTTCTTCTCCCCCTCCCCTCAACGGCCAACTTGCACCATACAAGTACTTTCTCATGTTACCCATACACATATATCATTCCTATTGCCTCCCCTGGGAAGTTCCAGCATCACCTGTTGGGACTGCACGACTGCCACAAGCTTCAGTCTCTTGTCTGCCCCACACAACACTGTTGGCAGAATGTTCCCCCTCAGGGAAGGGTGTGATAGGCAGATAGAAAATAGATTGATTTTCACATCCCACCTTAAGCCTGATAAAATGAAAGGTTTTAGAAAACAACAAAATAAGAAGCATTTTAATAAAATAGGCAACATCTCTATAGGGCAAATTTCTACCTCCATCTCACTTTCAGAACAAAAGGATGTTGTTTCACACTCGTGTGCACTCCCACTGCTGGAAGAGGTAAAGTCAAAATTTCCAGACCGAATTTCCCATAACTGAGATGTCAGGCCCCCTCCCAGATTACAGGAACTTGCAAGGAAACCCCACAACCACTGACCTTATGGAAAGGGAGGTGCTGCTTTGGGGCCCCAGTGTGACCGTGCCCGAGGCTGGGACTGGCACAGGTTTGTACCCACTGCCCCGAGCCTCCCACTCGGGACAAGGTGGTGCCATTTACTTTGGCTGTAAAGGAAGCTGAAAAGAAAAGAGAGAGCCTAACAGATGTCAGAAATTAATATCTTTTCAGATCTAGGTTCCAACCAGTTCAAAAAGCTTTTCTGCTGACAGGAGGTTGTTTTCAATGCTAAGAATGAAGTATTTATCTCTGTCCTTTGAAGCTGTGCCATTCATACCAAAAAAGACACAAGAGTCCTGAAAGGGATACTTAATAAAACAAAATGTCTGTTCAAAATTAATATATTTTTCTGTTTGAAACCACATTGTACACAGAGACTCTCTGGAGCATTTTAAAGACAAAAGCAAGAAAAATAAAGAAAAAAAATTAAAACACTTCTGTTCCTGTGCACCAAACAGTAATATAAAATAGAAAAGTTATGTCAAAGTGAACCAGTAAATGGGTACACTTTCTGTAAATCAAGCCAATACAAATTTCATAAAACCTTCCTTGTTAGAGGTACAAACCATCCATTAAAAGAAAAACATTGTCAGGCCATAATATTATAATTTTCCCTACTGCAGCTGAATGTGAAGCTGCCTATTGCATTGAAACAACAATATCAGGTATCACAAGAACATGTCTAGACTCATGACAGCACAGGCAGCCTGACACTGGGAGATGAAATCTTAATTATGGAGGTACTGCTGAGATGGTATTTTCTTCCAAGCATTAGGTTACTGGTGCATTGAAATTATTAAAAGGGCATCTACAAAAGTGAATATCAGTTTACTATGGCTTCCTAACAAAAATAATAATTAATCCTCGCACACTGCGCTTGTATTTGGAAATATAACTTTGTCCTTCAGGTTTTTACATGGCATTTAGGAATGGGTTACCCATTGCAGTAATTACTTTTGGGTGTCCTAACTTTTTGCTCAGTTTATTCTAAATAGCCAGGTATAATAATAGTTGAGATTATGTATGTTAAGACCAAGATCAACAAACAAACGGAGACTTCTTAGTAAGTTTCCACAATTTCATAGTCAACAGACCCGTGAGCATCTGGCAGCTGCACAAATCACAAATCATGACACAAAACCTCAGCTCACAGCACATGAAGCTGATGCTTCAGGGTATGATCAAGGTCACAGTGCTAATTTATCACGAGTGTAACTCTAGTTATTTTCTGTCATATTTAGATATTGGGATCAGTAAGATAAAGGAAGTGAATGCTGAGGTTGTGCTTGAGCGTAAGAGATGGAGCATTTGCAGGGATCACTCTCTACCTGCTTTCTAATTTCCACAGAGGTCACAGGGGTTGTCACAGGTCTCTAACCTGTGCCAAAAACTACCAACTTGTTACTGCATTTATTCTGTAAGATTCATATTTCTGAAGTCACCCCTGTTCAGATTGCTCACAGATACTCAGTGGCAGTTTCCTACCAAAATGAATGGGGTCTGCATTCATCCCATTAAGTCAATCTTATTTCAGAAATACAGTGACTCAGGGCCGCATTTTGACAAGAGCCTCATATCCAAGAAGTTTCCTCAAAGCACCTACACAAAAGCATTTTATGTGGTTTATGTCAGCACCATAGTTACTCACTTTTGGAATGAGCTTGAAGGAGGATTCACCTTGAATTCCAGTCCCATCGATTCATTAGCACATCATGAAAAGAAAGATGCATCTGGAGATTTCCCACAGCTCATCCTGAAGTTTTCTCTTCCTGTCTGCTGCTGTCATTCCTCATTTATGCACAGACAGGAGCTCCCTGCTTCTGTGCCTTAAGGCATTTAGTCATGTATCAAAGCCTTTTTTCCTCTTTCAACCAAGAGAACTCCTGAAAGATTCCCCCATGGGAATCAAAGTAGGGCAGCAGATAACTTGAAGTTGTATCATAATGTTCCAATGCCACTATTTGTAAGCTTGAAATTAAAAGATACACTAAAACTTTTCATAAAGAGCTGCAGGTGATCCATTACCTCACTAGAGCCTAAAGCACTTGCACACATTTGAATGCTGAATAAATGTCTGTTACATTGATTTCACCTTCCTAAGACCCACAATTTAGATATTATAAACTAATAATTTAGATATTATAAACTATTATAAACTAATACACTCTTAAAAGGAAAGAAGGGGAAAAATGTCCAAGACAATACAAAATTCATTCACAAGTGAGTTTGAAAAGGCATTAAACTGAAGAAAGGAATACAGCGCAAAAGTAGTTTACTACTTTTGGGGTCTAGAGATCAATATTTTAAATATTTATGGGTGAAGTATTCCACAATATAAATGAACCACCTCCACAGAATGATGTTTGTTCCACAGTAACACAAGGAAAGGTTCGTTCTTACTGCATTTGAATAGATTTATCACACGCTCTTCGAAGAAAACAAAAAGCTTGATGGGCTTTTCATTTCATTTTCAGCTGCTTCTAAAACATGGCAGCTACCTAGGTTGTTGTGTTTTATTATGACTTTTTGATTTATCCTTTCAAGAGGAACCCATTACTTTCACAAAAAATTCAATGACATGCCAGGTCCTTCCAGCAAGAGAGGTCTGGAGTGTGAACAGGAGAGCAAACTGTGAAAAACACATCTGAATTCAGCTGGTTTATTATACAAGGTCAGAGGCCATAGCTATTCCAACCTCCTGGTTAGCAAACAAGAGAAGAAAACTCAGGTCTAGAAGGGACATGATTTTATAAAAGCTATTTTTCCAGCTATTCCAAGGAAATATAAATGACTGATGTGAATCTCCACGGAGATTCACCTGGGCATGAAAGTAAATATAGTATCAAAGGCAAATGGAGAGCAGGCCACTAATCCTCCCCTGCCCAGATCTTTTGATCCCAGCAGCGTGGAGGGCTACAAACAGAAATGCCACAAGTCTGCATTTCTCCACAGGGGTAATGTGGTTTTCATACATTCTATGGAAATCTTAGGACTCCCTCTTGCCCTCGTCTCCTCATCCATCCCCACAGCCCCTCCAGGGTGGCACAGTTCCACAAAGCCACTGAATTGCTATTTCAGTCTGTCACAAAAGCCCAAGAGCTCTCATATGTCCCCTTGCACATTTTCTCTGTAGATTAAATTACATGACAATTTATAATGCAGACTGATGCAGAGAAACCTCATTATCTGCAGTGTGTCAGGAGCCAACATAAATATCGAAGCCTCGAAGCTGTTGCAGTGTTTGTGACATCTTATTAATGCTTTAGTAAGGTCTCCTCAAAAAAGCCTGGAAACCAAACCCACACCCACAACACAAAGGGCTCATAGAAAAGACACAACAAGGGACTTGGACATCAATTCATTTGCTTGGTAATTTACAATAAAATTGCTTTACTGGAAGCGAGGAGAGAACACATCAAGACAGGTATATTACAAGGACTGTGGGGAAACTGAAGCAATGGGACCAAGACCTTCTAGAGGGACACAGGTGATTTAAGACACACACAACGAAGCTAAAGACAGTTTTCCTTCAGAAATCTCTTTCTTTGTAAGCCAGAGAGTGTTCTGCCACAGGGGTCAGTCTTTGAAGCAGCGGTGGTGGCTGAGAGGAGGGACAAACCCCAAACCCTCCAGTGCCAGCACACAGGTGCACCCGGACACCCAAGTGTACAACGCCTGCCATGTCCCCACAGGGTGGCCTTCCTTCCCCTAACCTGTGGTCAGGGCAGTGCAGACAGATCCCTGGAAAGTGAGGCCAGCCCTGTCCTGCTCACCATCTGTTGGCAGAAGAAACTGTAACCTGATCAGCTTTCAGACAGTCGCCATCTGCAATTCAAGCCTGGCAGCACCCCAGTGGCTGTTTGCAATTCAAACAGCTTTTCAAGGCTTTTTTTTTTTTCCCTAGAGACTGACCAGGAAGGATTTATTTGCTATGTTATTTATTGATTTATTTACTTACTCACTTTAATTTGAAAGCTATCTCTGATCAAAAATGGGGAACAAAAAATACCTTCTTCTGAAGCTCAGGCTCAATATAGTCAACTTACTCTAATGAAGCTGAAAGTACCCTGTGTGAGAAGTCAGGACATGAAAGTGAGAAGAATTTTGTTAGAGCTGGAGTGGGAAGTGTTAGTTTTTTAATTCCTTCTTCTACTACATTTACTTCTGAGTAGCTTTTAGTGTTGACAATTCACTTAATTTGGACAAATACATTGCCTTCCTGCTAGAGGGTATTACCCCATGTAGAGTCATACAGATTGTAGAAGTGTCTATCTTTTGGAAGCAGTAAATCCAGATCAGGAAGGAGAGCAGAGACTGATAAACTTTGGATTTGATCTTTGAAAAGCAGGAATTTGTTTTCTCTAAGTCTGTATAAAATTTCAGATAGAGGACTAAAAAGATCTCACAGTTCCAAGGATAGAGATGAGAGCGAGCCAACATTAATTTTCTCTGCCATTATCACAGTCATTCTAAAGCCACCACGAGCAAAAGAGGCTAATGAATGAAGGATTTCTACCATGACCTCTCCCTCACACCAGGGAGCAGCAGCAGCACAGGAAAAGGAGGTGGGAATGCCCCACTCTGCCAGGTGGCAGCTTCCTCAGGGCTGGTTTTCTGTACCAAAGAACTGACTTCAGAGTGTCTCAGCTCACCAGGTTGCTGCCACTCAAAAACTACCACTGGGAGCAACAAAATTCTTCCTTGGTATCTTCAGATAATAACAATTTATCTTTTGAATAATACCTCCCTTATTTCCAGAGGAGAAATCCTAGTTAAAAATGCCAAAGTATGACACTTTACTGGGAACATAATCCACTGGCCAAGTCTCTCCTCATCCTTCACAGATCTGCTGGAGAGCTTTAGCTCATGGCAGCACCTGATGGTCTCAGGTGAATAATCCCCTCATGCAGAGCCTGGTTTGATGGGCAAAAGGGATTTTGTTAAACGAGTCCTGGCAGAAGGTCTGGTTAAAAGCTTGGGCACTTCATGGTGATCTAAGCAGAAACTCATTGAACAAAACCCAGTGCATCATAATCACTGGCATTAATCAGTGGCTTCAATGAGGAAATATTTTAGGGAGCAGTCAAAATAGCTGTGGGTAGAATAAGTCGTAAAATACGGGGTTTGGTGCTAAAAGAGAAAGGGAGAAATATGCTTGTTTATTGTGTTTCCCATCCTTTGGTAAGGATACCCATATTAATACATGTTATAGAGGAGTGGAAAAGCAGAGCTCCTGAGCTCATTACACCAACCAAATTTTGCAATAGCCTTGCCCCCATGTTTTGTATGGACACTGCATGCTCCAAGTCATCTGAAATTTGCAGACAACTGAAGGCTGGAAAAAGGGAGGAAACAGCACTGCACTTATAGATTTAATTGGTGGAATAAGTAGAACTGAAAATGAATACTGATATACTCTTTTTTTAGGCACATTCTTCTTTATCTGGGTCCTGAAGAAACATCAAGGAGGAACTTTTGGCTAGAAAACTAGGCCAGAACTCAAGCAGCTTTTCAGTTTGCAATAGGTGCAAATAGGAACAGATTTGATCAAATTACTCCTTTTGGAATATTACATAGGATATCTTTTACTTTTGTCAGCTGCTCATATTATAATCAGTTTGCCCAGGGATTACGTTCAAGCAGGAATAATGTCTCCAAAAAGTGAAGCTTTCCCTTTCCCCCAGGTGTGTTTGCACATGTTTACATCAAAGCCAGCAATGTCATTTGGATTGAACCAGAGATAAGAAAAGAGGCTCGAAAAGATGCAAGTCTGTCACTCCAAATTATAAACAATCTCTGATGAAGGGAAACATTCCCTTGTGGGTAGAGTATTGCATGTAATCCTACAACTGCATTTCCTACACTTTTCAGAAGCATTTGTTACTGGTCACCAACATCTATGGTAATGTACCACTGGTCTAATTCAGCAAGACAATACACTTATTTCACTGTAAACATACTAAGTAATCCTCTACATATTCATTATGGAGATGAGTTAAGAATAATTTTTTTTTTTTCCTAGAAAGGTTCATTGCAGTTCATTAACCTTAAGCAACACACTAATTTTACCATGGCAGGCAAGGACTGTACTCCCTTGGCACCAGGGAGTGCACGGTGCCAGCCTTGTTCCCCCTCTGAAGCCTTGCTGACTGATTAGCATGAGGTGACTTCAACGAGCCTCTGAGGTTTCACTAAATTTCAAATATATTCATATTTCCTTGACCAAGGGATTAGCTCATTCTCTGGAGGTTTCCAATTTTAGATGGCTCTGAAACACTTCTAAAATCTTCTCCAAGAAAAACAGGGCTGTCACTCAGAGAGGGAAGTTTCAAGGTGCATGGAGCACTCCTGAGCTGAGGAACACCTGTGATTCCATGTAGCAAACGACATGCCAAGGTATGGGCGAGCATTTCATTAGACTAAAATTTAGCTAGCTTCATTCTGCTAAAGAGTTGCAGTTACCTCAAACAACCCCTTGAATGTTTTGCTGCCATATAGTATCTGTCTGCCCAATAGATCAAGCAGCTCTTTATAGGAAGCTCTGCACACCTGCTGTGGGCTGGAAGCAGCTTTCCATGTTAAATCGTGTCATTGGAAATTGTAAGGTGTGAGAACACCTCAAAGGTTTCAGCATTTTCTGTTGCCAGCTAAAGGAAGCATCTTCTGATTAGATCACTGAATTGGAGGGGCAGATTCCTATGACATCCAAGGTCTCAGTCAGTTAACAAGCAGGTGTAAGAATTCCAGTTTTCACAGGCAATCCGAGGAGGTTATCCAAACTGTACTTGTACACACACACATGCACTGGCACACAGATTGAGCATTGGGCTGCATGCACTCAGAAAAGGGAGAGAATGGTACACGTGTTTACCTTTTGGTTATTGAGACCTGAAATCTTTGGTTCTCCTAGAGAAGAGTGAAACAATTCCTCAGCATTAGTCCACAAAAACATGATTTAAAACTGAAGCCAAAACATGGAATGAAATAGAGCCACGTGAAAGAGTAAATAGAGCTTTGTTACTTTGTTACTTTATTTTCAAACACACACCAAGCCTCTGCATCCCTTCTTCAGGGGCCAGAAGTACCAAAAGCAGTAGTACAGAGTGAGAGGCACTTCTTCCACTATTCCTTTCCTAGCTGAAAGTAGGAAACATTGGAAGTCTCAAAGGAAAGACCTTTTCCAACAGTAAACCTTTAGGTATGCTTCAAATAAGTGGAGAGTTTTGGACAGTTATCTGTCCTTAGTCCAGATCTCCCTAGGAACCCATTGGTCTCATCATTGCTGAATAAATCAGTGATCTTACTTTTGTTTTCATTTAGGTGGGTATTTCTCCTTTTTTCTCTAAACTTCTCAGAAAGCACAACAGTAAATGCTTGAGAAACTGAGGATCCTGAGAGTCTTGAAAGTGGGACCTAGGTGTTTGATAATTGATTTTTTATTTTTTAATGAAAAGACTAGGCACTCAAAGATTAGCTTTTAAAGGTTTTATCTCTGCTGTATGCAGATCAGTGCCTGGTGTGGTTTACCAGCTAGGTAACTCAACTCCTTCAGAAATGTTTTTCTTGTTGGTTAATTTTATCTGAAGTCACAAGGAAATCTCCTGGAGAGTTATTTATATCAATAGCTATCACACCACTGAAGTCATCCAATCTAATCATCCCCAGAGAGCTGCAACAATGGGAATTATAAATAGCAGAAATATCCTGGATATTGTCTCCACTATAAAAACACTGGTCATAGAGAACAGTAACTAAGAAGAAATTTTAGGACATAAAATACCAGAATATGTGCACATTTGTCACTGCTAAGTGCTCTTCCTAAGGGCCAGGTAATATTTGTGAGCCAAACCCACTGAATGCAACAAAGGTATCACAACAGTCTGTCTATTCTCCGCCTGGCTCCTGGTTTTTCTCTCATCATATTATTCAGCTAAGGGGATAATTGAACTGTTGGTAGATGGCCTGGAATGCAATAGATTAGACAAGGTAACAAAAAGCACTATCCTACCTTCTGAACAAAAGGAAGTTGCATTCAATTAGTTGTTTATTTCGAGTCCCTTTGTAAATGAATTAAATTTTGCCATCTGCTTCGTTACAATTTAAGGGTGTCCAGAACAGACTGACTTCCACAAGGTCTCTATGGTTTTTTTTATAACCTAGTTCCCCAGTAAGCTCAAATCCAAAGTGCTTTAGAAAATAGAATATGCCTTATTTCAATAATATATAAGCATGTTTTTAATTCTTTGGTGAAGTGAGGTCACACACCCCCTCTCTGATGAGTACTGCCTGGAAAAAAGCTGGGATATCTTAGTCCCTTTCCACTGTACAGATTTGCTTGAGGTTTATTTATTTATTTTTAAAGATTTACAGAAAATAGTTCAGCCATTTTTGGAACAAACTTAGTGAGAGATGGTTTTGCCAAAATTCATAATTTTCATCTATTTGCTGAGGAGCCACAATGATTTATACCAGGAGCTTTAAATCTGGCAGCGAGATAACCCTTAAATTAGAATGGTATCTTTGTCCCCAGGAAAATCCTTGGGGATCAATCAGCTGGGCTAAGAGTTATAGAAAACTCTCAGTTGATATGTACACAACAGAAAGGGTTCCACTTCGATTTTCTGAGCATTTCAACAGGAACATGCATGCCCTGAAGGCTGCTGAGCCTCTTGTCCTGAGCAGCTATTGCACATCTGAAGGCACAGCTCAGGGCAAGTTTTATCTTGAATAGGGTTCTTGTTTTCTTACAGCAAAACTATGACATCAACAGAAAAAGGTATAACAGGAAAGTTGACAAGAAAGAAAAATCTAATTAGAAATTAGTTGGTTATTAGGGACTCCTAACATAGACAGCATTAGAGCCTTTTAAACTCATTCTATGCAATAATTTCCCTAGAATTTCAGGGCTTGCTCTCCAGTTATTGTATCTCAGCTCTATTAATATCAGTGGTGTTACATTAGTTTGCCCTGACTAATATTCCTTAGCTAAGCAGCCAAGCAAACAAAATCCCTTTAGCTGTGCTTATAAAGTCATTCCCAAATATCATCTGCAAGGCTCCTTCAGTACAAAAAACAAACCCCAAGCACAGGACCCCGACGCAGGGCACAGCTCTGAACCGGCTGCACATTCCAGATCGTGGGTCAACAGGAGTTTCACAAGGATACCCTCGGTCACTGCTTCCTCACAGCAGCCTCAGAGGGAGGGGAAAGAAGGGTTTGGAAAACATTCCAGAGTTTTTGTAGCTGTGCAGACCCAGAAGTTGCTGAAATGTCTGCAGGGACAGTCTTAACAAGCCTGTGACCTTCTATGACAAACTGGACCATGGCATTTCAGAAGGGATTTGGTCGCGATTGTTAAACATGTGCCAAAAAGAGAATGCTCCTTGGATTTTTGAAATCAAGTAGCACTATATTTGGACTGGAAACAGCCTGTGGATAAGCAGGAATAACCATTAGAAGGCAAGTGAAAAGTTTCAAGCAGATACTGCAGTCAAGGAAGAAACAACTTGAACATATCTGGGCAAGTTTCCACACTGACTGAAGCGACCCTTTTTCCCATGACATCAGATTCAAAGCAAACAATATCCTCTAGTCCATATGTTGCCTCAGGAAAACCCAAGCAGTGCAGAGACATGTACCAGCCTTCCGAGCACCGACTGGACAAAAGCTGCACTGCTTGCGAGCCACGGGAGTCAATGAAAGCATTAAAGAGCCCCAGGTTTGCAGGATAAGCGCCTGGGTAAGACTTCTCAGCAAGATGAGGTTGTGAATGCCGAGGTAAGACAGAGCAAACTGCCTAGACCAAAGTTATGCATCTGACTGGATGACAAGGGCAGTGAGAGAGTTTGAACGGGCAGCAGTCATAAGGGGGGGTCCTGGGGTTCTCTGCCTACCTGGAGTCCTGCAGGAGAAATGTGGGCTGCAGAAGGGTTGGCAGTCAGAGTTCAGAGGAGCTTTTGGCAGATTAAACGTGTTCCCAGTAAGACGATGCTGAGGATAAACAAGCAAGAGAAATATATAAATGCTGTTTTCACAAGAATAGTGCTGCTTTCTCAGAACTGACTGTATTTTGGGGAAGAACACTGAATGCAGTCCTCACGGGATGCCAATACAATCCACTGAGAACAGTCAGTAAATCACACCACTTACTGACTTAAAATGACATGGAACATTTTAAAATTCCAAACAAAAATAAAACCCTGTTCTACAGGAAAGAGGTACTTGCTAAACATAGTGTATTGATGCTGTTTATGAAAGAATTGGGAATTCAACTCTTTAAAATGGCCTGGTAACAGTAATACTTACTGCATACAGCAGAATTCCCTGAGATATTTTATCAGACCTTGAATTATCTGACCAGTTAATCCTCCATAATAAGAAACAGGAGGCCAGCTTTGATCTTTCTCACAGAATTTAATAAGTCAAAATTAGAAAGGAGCCCTGTCAAATGAGGACAAATTTGACTAGAAGGGTAAACTAGGCAAGTTGCTAAGTTTTAATTGCATTTTAACAAAATTACCTAAGATCATAGGTTTAATAGCCACAACAAATCAGGAAATAAAATGTTGCATTACAGTCACTGTAAGATTAAAGAGGAAAGGTTTTATAGAGGTATTAAGGGAAAAGAGCGTTTCTTTTGTTTGTACATTACTGAACACGTTCACAAAAACAAGAGATACCTTGCTCCTTAGTCAGACTTTGGAAAATTTAATTCACTTACAGATTATTTTTTTCTGTTTTAAATTATGGATAAGTTTAAAAGAGTTGTTTTGTAGTTTTGTACATCTGTTTTTATTCCCTTATATTGTTTCCAAATACTTCAGTTAGGGAATGACTTCTGTTAGTGTCAAACTACACCGTAAAAGTCTCAGCTAAAAACCCCCCCACATCTATGTAAACAAATTTGGCAACCATAATTCTTTGCCACTCGATTTGGCTCTCTGCAGCCATTTCCTTCAGGATAGATTTTTGTCTATAGAGATATTTAGGGAACAGCAGACTAAATTAATCCCAGGTACTGTCAAGTAACAGCAATGTTCCCGAGACAGCAGCCACAGCAAGTCGTGATCTGTCAAGAAGAAGACCCTCAGTATTAATGATTAGCTCCCCCAGCTCTGTGGGCTTCCTTGTACATCTGCCACAGCTATTTGGAACATACAGTGTTTTAAAAATTGCCTCCTGCTGCCAATTGAGGTGTGTTAACATCTTGCCCTTGCACTGGTCGTCAGTGCCTAAATCCTAAGAGAACAAGCAACAGCTTTTTTCACATCTCTCCCAGTTCTGCTTTGCAGGAAGCAATGGTGACATACTGGCCAAATTTGTTGCTTAAAGATCACAAGGGTTTTGAAGAGGAAGGATTTCACATCTTTATAAGAGTAGCTGGTCTGTAGGTCCAATATGAAAGCACAGGTATAGATACTCAGTATCTGCCATCGTTCCATAGTCACTTGTAAGTTATACAGGGCTTAATGCACATGAAAGCGTATTTACAACCCTAAATAGATAAAAAAACTAGTAACAACTTACCTTAGGATATAGGTAACAGCAACTCAGCTTTCATTCATCACACCCATCCCATAAGTTCATGAAATTCTAGAAGAAAAAAAAGTAGAGTAGGTCTTAGCTACTCTAAGCCTAGCCCTAGCCTAATCCTTAGGAAGTCATTAATGTTAAGCTGAGGAAAAAAAATAGGGTAGTCTGACAATCATTAGGCACCACAGTTACGTTTCAGCCCTCACCCCTGGATTTTAAGTTGAGGCTCTACATTCCCTGCAGAAGGAAGGAGGGAGTGCAGCAAGGCACAGCTGGGAAGAAACCTTCTGAACATGATGACAGGCACTCGTGTGTTAGACTAAGAGGTCAGCTATGTTTTTAACAGCACGACACCTGTGCTCTTCCATGGTTAATTCCCAAGGTACAGGCAAAGGGTGCAAAGGTAGGCAGACACGGTGCAGTGTAAGACTGCACTTACTGCATTGCAGTGAGTAGCATTATCCTTGCACTGAATTGTTTAAATCATAGCAAGAACCTTTTTCACTATTAATCAGCACGAATTACCCCAGATCTGTTTCACTGGATGAATGTAAGGCAACATCTCTGTGACTTTGTTTTGCTTTTAGTAGTCATGCCACCAGCAACTGCAAACCCTTGAGCTACCCAGATCATAGTTTCCACATTTTACCTAACTGTTCTGTGAAACTTGCTTCAGTGGAACATGCCAGCATGTTTTTAATAGAGAAAACAGATATTTTCACATTTAGTTTCTTAGTATATTTTAT
Organism: Calyptomena viridis; assembly: GCA_013390005.1. NCBI lineage: Eukaryota > Metazoa > Chordata > Aves > Passeriformes > Eurylaimidae > Calyptomena > Calyptomena viridis. The sequence goes on from WEIV01024008.1 coordinate 42,140, forward strand.
GCGCACGATTTCTTTTAAGATAATATTTGTTTTAATATATGAAAAGCAATTGAATGGCACAGTAGATGATCGGGAAGAACAGGGCAAAAAAAATGCTCTGCTGGACTGAACCAGCTGTCAAACATGTCTTTTCAAAAATCCTGAAAGCCATGTTAAGCACTACATCTTATTTTTCATGCACCTCAGCAGTTCTTCGTTCTGGCTGGAAGGGTGAGCTGTGAAATGACTGTTCTTGCAGTACTCCAGAGTTTGGCCAAAGCCAAGGAGTCCTGGAATTGTAGCAGTGTGTTCTTTGGGGTATATTCAATGTTACACTAAGTTTCCAAATGTTTCTTGGCTCAGCAGCCATGAAGTGGACCTTGAACTTCCCATTTGTATTCAGTGATGGGGGGCTAACCCTGCCATCTGTTTTGACAAATGTTTTCCATTGCCTCCTCAGAGGCATATTAGGAGAAGGTTAAGTTCTCTTTCTGAACCACCAAGAATTCTCTGAGTCCCCAGAAATCTCATCAGGACACAGCTAAGCAGTTAATTGTAAATCTGTTTGTAAAGGATTTTAGTTTGTCATGAGCTGCAGGTCTAGAAATCTTCCTAGATCCTTGTTCTCTGAGCATCTGCCTACTTTTCTTTCTTTTAGGTCAAAAATCTTTAGAGTGGAAAATCATAGCTGCAGGCATTCTGGGGGGAAAAAAAAAAGGACAGGATGACTTCTACTTTTGTCTTCTGCACTTTTCTTCAGCCTGAGCAGCCCCAGGTCCATAGGAATCAAGGGAGCTTGATGGGAATTGCCACTTCTGATATTAATACAACAAAGAAGGAGTCCAGAAAAAGTAGTAACAAAAAGCTACAGTTCATCTTGACTTTTAAAGAGAGCTTTCCTAGTTTCTGTTGAAAATATGTAATAACCAGACACAATTGGTCTTGCATAAATCGTCTCACAAGATGTGCATTTAATATATTTGGTTTTGAACTGGAGCTGAATAATGAATTAAAGTTACAACTACAAGAGAAGGAAGGAAAGATGAAGACTAAGGTTGCCCTGCTAAGTGAGCTCTTTAAGTCTGAATAGATGAATCACAACAGCATGCAAAACCACTCCTGTACCACTCATGTCCTTCCTGTGGCCCATGCCATATGCCACAGAGCATTGTGCACAGACACAAATCGAGTGCAAGACATGCAATTAGATTCAAAATTCTTGGGCTTAGATCCATTTCAGATGTGAAATTTATCCACACAGATGTAACTGCCACTTTTTACAGGCTGGACTGCCATTAACTGATTGTAACTGAACAAAACCCAGGGGAAGAATATTCTACAGCCTTTTCACCTGGAGCATTTAGGTAGCTGGTCAGCCCCTACGTGCAGCTCCGTATCCCACTGTACACGTGCCAGAAGCCTGGCTGAAGGATCCTGAGAGATTCCCAGCCTTAACCTGGCAATCACTTACCCTCTCAGGGCACAACAGAGAGGTTCTGATCCTTCCTCTGATGCACCAGTTGCATCTGTGCCATCCTGGGCTCCATGAAGAATTAACAGTTTCCAGATGTTGGCTCAGAGGGTGCTGACACAACTCTTGTACAATTACAGCACCACACGACAATATTATGAGAAGGAGCAGAAACAGAAGAATTTTACAGCATTTGGAAACCACAGTGACAAGAAGAACAAAATATGGTGCTGTTGTAGAGCTTCACTTGCTCAGCATCACTGCCTTGGATCTTCTCCAGATCACACTTGTACTGCAGCACCAGAAAGGGAGCAAGCTTTGAATTCCCTGTGTTGTTTTTAGCATTAGTTGTCATTTCTTAAACGCTATGTATTTACTTAAGTAATATCATGAACAAGTGTTAGTAGCTAGATCTCATTGAAAATTATACAATAATTTTATATACAACACTGAAACTTCATTTTCTCTTTCAGTGTATTTAAACATATCCATTTCCTGTCTGAAAAGCACAATTCTTCATATTTGCCTTTCCTATTTGTCTTCACTTACAACACCACATTGAGAGAAGAGAAAAAGAGAATATAATAAAATTTTAAAACTGCTCATATCAGTCATTTTTTAATCATTATCAGATTAAATGATAAACCTTTCTTTACAAAAATGAAAGATTGGAGAAAGTACAGGTATAATCTAGAATTTTAAAAATACAACAACAGTAGTATTTTAAGACTTGAGACAGATCTAAAGAGGATGAATTGAAGCTTCTCGTAGCATATCTCAAAGATATTAGACCCTGGAAAACTTGCTATTTTTTGCAAATATATCATAAATATTATTCTTAAATATAAAGAAAAATATAAGGATTTCTGCACACATCCCATTTAAAAACTATTCCTGCATCTATGAAAGCAGAGACAACAACTGTTGATATAAATGACAGTAAAAGCAGCCGCTGATTTATGGGCTTATTTGTGTTTGAAAAGGTGACCCTATAACCAGTAAACACAGAACATGAGAAGAGGAGGGAAGCTCAGTGATAGTAACCATAAAACATCTAAAGGGCAAAACTAGGCAGAAATCTCATTTGATCCATTTGAGTCCATCTGACATTTTTACATCCACATCGAACTAACAGGTCATTAATAGCCGTGTAAATGTAAGCAAGGGAATTCTGCGCCCAGATGTCTTGTTCAAAGCAATAAAACCTTTATTCACACTCTGCTTGTAGCTCAAACATTTCATAACTTGGCAGCCCTGAGCAAGTGCTCTGAGAGCTGCCAGTGCAATGGCACAGAGAGGAGTGAGCCAGCATCTGTCCATGAAATTCTCACACTGCTGTGGAAAATAGCAATCATCATTTAAGATTTTTCCTCAGAAAAACCTGGCTACGCATGAGGGGAAAAATCAGATAGCAAGCCATGTGTGATAGGAGCTTTTAATTTCCCCTTTTTGTGCCTTCTAAGTAGAAAAGATTCCTTACAACTCAAGTCCTTTTGCAGATTATAACTTCCTAAAGAGCCACAGGAGGATTTACTCATCCAAGTTCTCTTAATTCAGTCCTGTCCTGTTCTGAAACATTATTAAATGCTGAGCTCAGCAGATGGCAAGAACACATGTCAGAATAGACACGTTCTTTTTTCATTCAGGAGAAGGTACCAAAGATCACTAATTGCAATTATAAGAAAGTCTCAGCTTTAAAATCATGGTTTCTGCAACTGAATTTCTTTGTGCAGACTGTGCTTTATCATGTACCATGTTGCCTTCCCAACTCCAAGTCAATTTGCTTCACAGCCTTAAGTTTGTAAAGAATATTTCTATAAGCTTTGGGTTTAGTCATGACTGAAGTTGTGGTTCTCACAATAGATGCTCATAGGTCTAATAATGGCAGTGTTCCAAATATATGCAATGATTAAATCTTCAAGAATGGTTTCACTGACCCTGAGGTCCTCAGAGTTCTGATTTTAATGGCTTTTGACTCTATGAACAATGGATTTGGTATAGTACTGAGTCTCATTCTGAACTGGGCTTAAACTAATTAAGGCTTCTTTTACATCTTTCCTAAGATAAGGGCAGGATCCTATACTACTGTAATCTTATACAACTGAATAGTCTGTCCATTCAGACTGGAAAGTCCCAGTGTTCTCAGTGGCAAGTACAGTTTTAATACAGCATTTTTTAAAAATGGAAGATTATTCCTGAAGGTCTTTAGCAAAATAAGCAAATATGTGTGTTACTATAAAACACACCCCATGTACACAGAATTATTTTCATACAGAGCTAGATTAGCAATAATTTAAAGAAAAGGATATGCAAGGAAGAAACTGATAAGAGACATATCCCAAGCCTCAGGATTAGTGGCTGAATCAACAAGATGGTGTGACTCTCAGCTGAGACCACATCTTTGCAAAGTCCCGCTGTAAAAATGACTAGTGAGAGCAGAAAACTGATGACTTACTTAGTCAAAAGCATCTCTGAATGTAAATGCAAGCAGAGAGTGCCTTCAGCATATCTGAAAATCAAATTGGTTGTCTGGGCTCACATTAGTCACTGCCCGTGGATCAGGCTGTGGGCTGTGTGTACCCTTGGTGAGCTCATTTTTCCACAGCTCCAAAACATGTTGTGTGTGATTGTGGTTGTGGCCATTTAGTTCAGCAAATATAATTCAAGGTCAAACACTTCAAGGGAGTGTGGAGACAGCCATGGCTATCAGAAAAGTCTGGTTTGAATTACAGCACTTAACTGCTCAAATAATTAACATCCACATCGGCTTACTTTGGGTCCATGACATGTACCTTAACATTTCTATAAGTGATGAGCTGTGTTTAACAAACTGAGCTCATCATCTGTGATTTCAGTTTTACTTGTAACCACTCTTGAAAGTTTAATTACTGCTGCTCCTTGTATATGCATTTCCTCTGTGTTAAATGCTAAATAAAACCGATTCACTTCAGACAATTCCTGGGGCTAAATGTCTGAAAGGCTCTTTAAAAATTAAGAGCCTTTTCCACTTTGCAGTCAAAACTGGCTTTAAGTCACCATGAATTTGTTGGTGTGTCAGTGCTGTCAATGAAGTAATCTCTTCTCACTAGCATTTACCTTCTGCTATGTAAGATGTATGACACATTACCTGCCTTCTTACTTTGCTGGCCTAAATATACCAGGTTTTCCCACCTTTTCTCCTGTGTCAGATCAGCCGATAGATTGGACCAAGCTATCTTTAATATTTTATGTTTACCAAGCTATCTTTAATATTTTATGTTTACATTCTTCTCCTGTTTTCAGTTCCCTGCCAGGTATTCAGAGTAAGTTTTATAGGGAAGTCTGTGGCAGGACTTTTTCCCGTGGTACATGGCACAGTCTAACCAGATCACCAGTCTCACTCAGGAAGAAACACGAGAGCACTGATCCTTCAGGATCTGACTGAAACTCCTGAGCCCAGAATAATATTGAAAAGTCAAAGGTGAAAATAAAGTAATTTCCTTCCTTCACAGAATTTATTAATTTTACTCTGAAAACTATTGCCCCCAATTTCTCTTGCTGTTCTTTGAGACACGTTCCTGCAGAACGTTCTGCACCGGGTGATGAGCTCATTTTAAAAGCTGTTCTCAACAAAATTTCCACGTCCAGATGGCATATGAATTATAACCTTCCATCATGGACTTAACAAGCCGTGGGCTGCTGTTAATTGTCACTTCCACGTTTTAGTGTTGTTTATAAGCCACTAATAAAACCTGCTGTTCTTCTTAACAGAAAATTAGAAAAGTTTAATTGTTAAGGATACACTTTGCACCTTACTTTGCTTCTCCTCCTATTAAATTCCTGCCATGACTTTCTTCAGTGCATTTCTCACATAATCAGCAATAGGTCAAATCTTAATATTTTATTGAGTTTTTCTTCATACCTTTTGCAAGCAAAGTTCATCAAGGGAAAAACTATAGACCAAAACCTTCTGCTGCATCTGCTCATTACCAAAAAAAGAACTTTTCCCCTTCGTGTTTATTATTGTGAACCGAATTTGGAGTCCCTGGTGAATAATACGTAAACAGAATGTGCACAATATGAAAACGCATTTAATATTTTATTACATTTTAGCTGCCTGTTAGATACCTTACCCCAAGCATCAATTTATAATCATGTGCAAGAGGCAGCTTCCTGAATTTGCATAGTTTATAAACAGCAAAGCAGAAACAACATGGTGAGGGTAATTACTTTTAAACAACATTAGAGCAGAGCTCGGTGGATCAGTGCAGCGTCTGCAAAGTCCTGCCCGTTAGTAATTGCAAAGCCTTCAGAAGAGGCCCTGAAGAACACGAGCTGCACCGATTCAGCTTGTTAATTGCAGAGTTTTTATTAAATTAGCTGTCAGATAATTGTAAAGCAGACATTGGAGTTAGGGCTTTCAAAGCTGCTTGAGAAAGTTTTGGGTACATAAAACAAATGCTACTTGAATTACCAGAAACAAGGCCCTTGTGTCAGCAGAGTTTTCAGCCCAGGACTCCTCTGCTTCCCCCCATGGTTTATAAGAGCACTCGGCACCTCTCATCCAGGCAGGACCTGCTTCCCAGACACAGGCACGCTCCCTTTGGGGTAGGCACGCCTGTCCTGGGTGTGCCTGGCGCTCCAAAATGCAGCCAGTGTGTGTGCCAAGAGACACCAAAGTGCTGCCAGTGGGGCCACAGAGGGGGAAGAGGTGGAGATCTCCGACCATCACATTCTTCCCCCCCAGCATTTGGGAGAACAGAGCAGGCCGTGCTACATAACCACGGCCCATCTGGGATGGGATCTCCAAGGAAGTTCCTTGAACCTCAGGGCCACATTCACAGCTGTAAAACATCCACATGGCCTGGAGAGAAGGCTCTTCCTTCAACCTTCCAGGCATTTCCCAGCACAGAGTGCAGCTGTTTGGGGTTTGTGCTGGGAATTATTTGGAATTACAGCTTTGAAAATCCTTCACTTTTTACAGTTATTTGGAAACTAAATGCAATTGAAAGCCACCACAGAGGGGTCAGATAAACCAGGAGTGTGGTTTGCATGCTTCCTCCCCATACACATCAAAGGCAAACCCAAACAAAAAGGCTTTTCTTTGCACTTATAATTGGCACTGGGCAGAGGCATGTGCTCTTACACAGGCCTCAGAAAGAAAAGTAACCTGATAATGCAAGCTAAAGACAGGCAATTCAACAGAAGGTATGCACAGATGCCTTGTATGCAAAGTAGAAATAAAATCCCAGTAAAGTTACTTTTTAGACTTTCTTCCTATTAATTTCTGCTCTACTTGGGACTTCTGCTTTGCCTCTAGAAATCTCTTCTCCTCTGACTCCAGGCACTAATACAGTCTGAACTAGATGTATGTTGCATACTAAGATGTATGCAAAGTATCTTCATTTAATCACTCATGAACTTCCTGAACTGTATTATTTTTCATCTGTTTTCTTGAGCTGTGTCCTTCCAGTGTCTTGGAATGTGTATTTTGGGGTAAGAAAGTATTATGTTGGATTTACTGTACTTTGGTACTTCTGTCTCAGTTACTCAAGATCAAACCCAAATTCCCTCTGCCCCCAGGGGGAGGGTGGGACTCACAGTAACCCAGGGTTACATTGTACAAACAGTATTTACATTTGGGTACTACCCCACAAATCCCACCATCAGCAAGACAAGCCATTACTGAAGGGTACTAACCAAATTCAATATTTTCTGTGGATTAAATCAGCTGTCCTGACTCTGTTCCCATACACTGGATGACATTATATACCTACTGAATTAGTACAATTGGCTTTAGGTTGCAGCATTTTGTTCTTGATGTGCATCTGGTCTCCAGGATATTTTGAACAGCATAGTGTAGGGTTTGGAATACTTTCCATAACATTAGTGATTTGAGTCAGATTTTAATTCCTACAGGAGATGTTACTGAGGACAAAGGGAGTTGTGAGCAAAACACAAATGGCCCCAAGACTTCAATAAGAAGGACAACAGTTATTTCCACTATTAAATAAATAAGTTGATGCAGCATATTTTTATAAAATATGGATTAACTGCATCAATTATAGTTTTAAAATGGGTCGAATGTGCAAAATGTTAACCATTCCATACTCTGGTTAGTAGGGCTTCCATTTTATTGGATTTCTCTGGTATGGTGTAATTCCATTTAAGAGGAAACTCTCTCTAGCAGCTCTTCTGGCAGAGGCAGCTCCTTCAGGAATCCTTTGTTTCCAGACATACTGGGTCAACTTCTCACAAAGGTCAGTCCTGAAAACGCTTTTTGGGCCTGGGGAAAGCAGTGTTCTCGTTCTGTTGGACAGTCAAGGCAGATAACTATAACCCATTTCTTGAGGGGTTTTGATATTTAACTTTTTCCTTTTACAAGCTGATTTTTTTCTCTAATATTTTCCAATGTGAGCAGGCCTTCAACATGCAATACAGGGAAAGACTTGCCCTTAGCAGCTGGAATTTGCAGACTTCCTGCTCCTATTCAAGCCCTTCAGATTTCCATGCAAGCAGGTTCAGCAACTGCTCTGATAACACTCACCAAACTTCCTGAAAGAACATTCCAGCCAACACACAGGGGTTCCCCAAAAGCTTCATTCCTCATCCCAGGAAAACCTGACCCTAAAATTATCATTTCCCTCGCTCTCTCAGATGTTTGGAATCCCTACATAATCCAAATTGCACACAGCAGAAGTAATCCCAGGCTCAAAGGAAAGCAGAGCTGAAAGGTCACACAAACCTCAAGCTATGCGGCCTCGAGCCTTTCTGCTTCCAAAGGAGTGGCTAATGACTTGTTCTTTGGGAAGACTGGAAAGAGATCAAATATGAAGGCCTGGTTAAGAGAAGAAAAATCTTCCACACCAATTACAGTTTCCATGCTTTTGGCCAGAATCCATAACCCAGCTTCCAGGGGCAGCCCGATGACTTTTTAATTGCCTTATGATCCACAAGGTCAAAAGGATAGATGCATGCTATCAGCTTGCTATTTTATAAGCTTGAAAAGAGAGAAATTGGATGGGCAGGCTGCCTCAGAAATTCTTTTGGAACATAATTGGCACTGAAAGTTTTCCCAAAAGAAAATGACTCAGGTTTCAAAATTTTCTGAGATTGAGGATTGCAGGCAAATTATGTTTCTCTCCAGCTTCTCATCATTACTGTCTCCAGTGCCATCACAGCCTCAAAAAAAACCCCTTCAAAACACAGGAAATTAGAATAATGTAACAAATTCCACCACTTTTTAAAGCACTATGCTCTTCATGCTGTCATTTGCCAGCCTACTGCTTTCCAACACTTGTTAGCCTGCTCTCCTCTCTGTATTTGTCTGCTGCCTTTCTGGCTGACACAGGCAGAACTGCTGACACTCTTCCCAACAGTGCTCAAGGAGTTCTCCAAAGCAAGAACTTGTGCTTTTACTCCAGGTTGTCCAATGATCTGAGGAGTTTCAAATCCTGACAATGCCTTCAGTATTGCCAGGCGAGCGAGAAATGTGTGAATGTGTGCTTAGGGCACGGGAATTTTAGTCAACATAGCAAAGATATACAGGGAAAAGGGATCATATTGTAATGCCTAGAGCTGCACTAATAAATGCAGGAATTTAAGGAGGAACCATCACTTTCAGCTGCATGTAGGAGAACCACATGCACTTTTTTACGGAGCACTTTTACAGCAAGGTACTATCCAACTTTCAGGGTGTGTCACCAGTCCAGAGAATAAAATCCACAGCCCTAACAAGACTCCTCTGTGCTCCTGTAGGTTTGTGGCTTTACCTTCACATCACTTGAGCACAGGAGCAGTTCAAAGGTAAGACAGGAGGAAAGGGTGCAGAGTATTCCAATGGTCCCAGCTAGAAGGACAGCTCCTCTGCTAAAACATCCTTGTGGCTGCTGTGATTTGCATTAGGTAATACCTTGTTCCACAAGAGTCAGAGAAGTGATCAGGTTTCACTGAAGTGATAAAAAGTCATTGCAATCACCCATGCCCTTCTCTGCATGGATCACGAACACAAAAGAAATTGGACCAGTGTTTGAAGTCATGATTTTTCACTTACTTGTCTTATACAGCCGTGACCATCAGCAGGTTAAAGAAGAGCAGAGCCAATATGGATATTTCCAGTTCACTTGCAGTAATTAGCTCTGCAAGCATGAACATAAATCTAAAGATCTGACACCCAAGTGGCTGTTTCTTGATGTACTTCTATTTACTGTCTCAAGAGCCCTCTTCAGTCTCTTGTAAAACTATGTATTGTGTTCAGATTAAACCCTGGGATAAATTTCTTGTCTTTCCACTTCATGCCCATGGAAAGGATTTGGCTGGACTGCAGAGCAGTTCCAAGGACATGATCCACAAGTATCAAAAATGGCATGAACTTAGGTAAGTGGTAAAGAGCCAGCACAGCCAAAGTTACACACACCTTCAACTAAGTGGCTGGGGTTGGGTTTTCCCCTCCAGCAGACAACCAAAAATACAGTTTGCCTCAACACAATTCAAGAGACTTAAAAGTGGAATTTCCTTTTGGATTTCCTTATTTCCTTACAAGAGAGCTAGTACATTATTTCTCAATTACATTCTGCATTTTGGCACAGTTTAACAGAGTGGGAGGACAGCAAACCTGTGTCCTGTGAGGGAGGAATATAGCAGGCAATGATCAGAACGTGCATGTGACTGCAGCTGTTTGCTTTGTTTTGAAAGTTTGTCAGGAATAATTGGAAAATGGATACTGTGAGGACAAACAGCAGGAAGACTCATAGCTAGGCTAAACAACATACTACAGTCAATAGCTGGCATGTTCTACTATTTCTTTATCTGTATTAACAATCAAGTATTGATTACCTGTAACATACAGCACATTTTACAGCGTAGTTCCAGGTTTGGGGGGTTATTTTTTCATTTCCAGCACAAGGACACCTGCAGTGAAGTGGGGCAAGTGCTGAGGGGCTTGACACACATAAGCAGTGCTGCACACAACCAGGAGCTTTATCAAATCATAGTCACAGACACCCACATACTCTTGAGTAAGAAAATGGATAGCAACTAATCCTACAAAACACCAGCAGTGGACTGAAACAAAGCTGAAAAAAATAAAGCCTTCTATAATATCTTTAAAAAATTGTTTCCAAAATAAGGAATGTTATTACATTTCACGAGTTGAACTTCAAGTAACAAGCAAAAATACCATCAGGTATTATTGGAAGCTCCTACATTTAGTGTTTAAAGAAAAAAGGGAAAAGAAAACTTTCGAATTTAAGCTGAAATATGAATCTGCTTTGTGACTTTGAGCCATGTCTTGTCTTCTTTGTGACTCTATCAGCCCAGCTGGAAAGTGTAATAATAAATTAAGAAATGCAAAAACAAAGAACAGGTCTCCAATGAGATCCAGATGCTCCATTAAACTGCTGTTCCCCTTAAACACCTTCCAAACCATAGCTAAACAGAAATATGCCTGACAGCTGGATTTTAAGCATGCATGTGAAGCCGTAGAAATGTCTTTATTTTCCAACAATTAGAAGCTCCCACGCCTGTTGAGGAATTGGAAGCATATTCGCTTCTCCTCTCCAAAACAAGGCAATCATAAAAGAACTGCTAGTGATGCCACCTCGAGATTAAGGGATCATACACTTTGTGATTCTCTGATTATACAGGAACTTATTGTGGGGTTTACCTTGGCCAGGCAACCTGCACACTGAGACTGCTGTGTGTTACATGAAACTCTGTCTTTCCACTGCTACCATGTCTTTTTCTGGCTTCTAATTCTCTGCCCTTTTTGAACTTTGCATGGGGTTTTCCTAATCTTTACCCATTCAGATAACATCACTTTACCAAAGGAACTGTATTGTTATGGTATGTACTTACAAAATGATGACTGGAGCTGAAATTATATTAAATTATAATAAGAAATTATGATCATAAGTGTCGTTATCTGAAGTTGTTTTATACAGAGCTTTAGCTGGATATAATTTTGCTTCCTGCACAAAGAAATAAGTAGAAAATTGGAGAAAACTGTAGGACTGCCATGTAACTAAAGACTGATACCATAACAGACACAGAAGAAATTAAATTTGCATGAACATCTACACCACCACTGCTTTGTTTCTGTGGTGTTTGGCTTTGCTATAGCAACTTCCTTTTTAGTATAATTTTTGTAACAGGCATTTGCAGCACGTACCACCAAACACTAGACCTCCTGCAGAACATACTTGTCAACTCTGTGGGCTCAGGTTGCCCTGTTAGGAACTAAAAGGGGCTGCTTCAGAAGCAGTGTGTTAGATGTTAAGGAAATGCCTTTGCTGTTGAAGTAGCATTAAGCTACTAAAGCAAGTGCTTCAGTTGAAGCGTGACACCTACAGAGAAATGCCAGATAAAGGATTCCCAGAGCATCCCTAAAAATGAAGATTTCCTAGTGCCAACCTTACTGCAACTTGGGACAAGTGCCGCTGAGCGCTGCTGGTGTCCTTGAGGGTTATCTTCTTCCCTCAACAGCCAAAAATCCTGATAGAATAATTTCATCCCTTTTCTCTGTAAAAGTTACAACCACAGGATAGGCCAGAAGCAAATACTTCTCTCCAAACTCATTCTTAAATTATCACCAGCTCTCTCCTAGAGAAGCACAGTGCCCCACATGCTCTTATTGCTGGAAACAGTATACACTGATGGAGCAGATTTCTAGCTCAGCATAACTGCACAGGATAATTGCCATTTTCTTTTTTAAAAAGCCATCATCACTTCAATAGATTACCAGGCTCACAGCTGAAATAACAGAACACAGTTGCCTGCCAAAGGACATGGGGAATGTTAAAACACTACTGATGACATTGCTAAGTGGCAATTGACAAAAGACAACCAGAGGAATGAAAACTGATTCATACCAACTGGCTCTCAAATGAAACTGCAGTCACTGCCAGCAAGCTGAGATCTGTCAGAGGCCCTAAGGCACGTGCTCCACAGGAACATGGCTTCTTACATCCAATTCCCGATATTAACAGGGGACGGATGTTCCTCCCATGTCCCCAGCCACAGTGTCACAGCTCATTGCCACCTGGTGGCTAAGAGTGTTTAATACATCCGACCTCTAGTCGTGGGGTGTAGATAGTTTCAGGGGGGTATTGTTTTAATTTACTCACTCTTTCAGATCAGCACTTAGCCATGGAATTGCATGGGAATGCAGTAAACACCCACGCCAGCAACCTCAACTGCAGAAAAATGTCTGTTTTCTAGAAATGTCCAATGTAGCATGTTGCTAAAGCAAGTCTTTGATTCTAAAGCAATATGAAATCACTCCTAAATCAGATATGTCAGAGGGCATTACTCCTGTGAGGGAAGCCCTGAAATATTCAGCACAGCTCCTCACAGCAGTCGGGCAGGCTTTGGGAGACACAAGGAAGACGTGTGGTACAAAATGATTGGAGTACACATAGATCTAAAGATGGTACCTGCACTGATACTGGTTTTGCCTTGAGGCAAAACACTTAGTTCTTCTCCTCTGGCTAAAGATGTAATACAGTTATAAACAGCAATAGTGGAAGTTAAAAGTGGGACTGTTAATCCTCGCTGGATGTATAAGATTCCAGCTGCAGGATGCCATGCAGCACAGCCACCTGAACCGGGAGCTGTATCTCAGCATTTGCACGATGCCCATGGTTTATAGTAGGGAAAAATGTTAGAGATTATTCAAAATAAGGTCACAGCCACTTACTTTGAGACTTCCATCTCTGCCCTGCATGTGGCTGACTACCTTAAAGAGCAAGAAGAAAATTGGTACAGGCTAAAAACAAGTCCAATTTTTATAACAGCCTGAACCTCGACCCCTAGAATCCAATACGGCTTTCTTAAAGCTTCATAAAAATTACCACATACCCCTTTGCATCTGTATTTCTCAAGCTCGCCTACCCCTAACCCACCCTATCCAAACTGGGCAGTTGTGGCCAGACAATTGCCAGTTAAGATGCAAAAAAAAAAAAATAGGCCCTTTAAAAGACAAAGCCAGATGTGAATACAAAATTGTGCAAGAGCCCAACTGAAAATAATAAAATCATAGTCTTGACCTTGCTCCACCCATTAATTTTGGGCAGAACTTGCCTAGAAAAGTTAGTGGGTTTGACCTCAGTTTCAAGAGATGAAGCTAGATCATGCTAAGCAGGGCCTTTGATGTCAGTAAAGTTATGCCTGATTTACCCCAGTATAACCAAAATTAGAATCCAGCCCAAGGGTAAAACCATCCTTTAAATTACCCAGGTTAGTCCTCCCCTGTGCAGGTTTGTATCTGCACCACAGTGATTGTTCTCCTCCTATCAGCTATTCCTGAGACCTGGAGTATTTCATTGTTCCCTTCTGGCCACAGTGCAGGGGAGATTCTCAGGGCCAGTGTTATCGTGGGACATTTCTCAGTGAAGGGAACTTTTCTCCAGGACTTCTCACATGATCCCATTTATCAGCATTCTCTTCTAATTGCTTACCATCTACAGCTCAGCAGAACCAGAGGAACCCACTGTGTGGGATAACCTACATTTTCTCCAAGTCTGCAAAGTCAGTGGCCAGTTGTGAAGTAAAAAGTATGAGACACGAAAATACAAGTTGTATATATGATGGTGTTTTTTAAAAAGAGGATTCTCCTGCCAGACAGAGGGATTGATACAAGTCTAACTGTTCAGGGAAGGAGATACTGTATCAGTGACAGAAAAGGGACGATGAAGTAGGAGCAAGAAAAAACCCTAGATCAAGTGAACAAAAAGCAAGTTCATTATTGATTTTGTCTGCCAAAATATCTTCCCATATCTCCCCCTCCTGACCTGTAGTAAATTAAATCCCACAGCTTTTTCTCCCTATGGAACCAAACCAAACATTTCGTTTCCTCTGCCTCAGAGCACGAGTTCAATACAGCAGAGCCAAGCACACTGAGGAAGGTTTTCAGACACACCCCACCAGATCCACAATCACTGGTCACAGCACAGGCTTTTTCCAAGGCTGCCTGGGAGCTGCTCTGAGCACATTTCCCTGTGGCTCCTACTGAGAGGAACTGAACAGGCTGGGAAACCTGGAGTCTCAGACACCAAGAACATGACTGCAAAAGGCCACGAGCATCCCGTTCTAATGCTGACATTAGCCCTGCTCAGAGCACAGGAATGGGACTAAATCACTTCCTGAGATCCCTTCCAACATAAATAGTCAGAGACACTACCAACATCTTTAAAATTTCACATATTTTTCAAACATTAGTTAAACACAAATAGAAGAATAGAACCTCTTCAGAAATAAGCTGTGCACTATTAATAAGCATACTGTAATAAAAACTTTAAGTGAGTCTTAAGTGACTATTAAACACATAATAATGCACTTTCCTACAGGCAGCAATGAAACTGAGTACTAAACACTACAGTCAGAACAAAATTATTTTGCACAGAAGCCTTGAAAATTCATTATTAAAATAAAAACAAAGAACATTTGTTCTCCCTACGTTGGCTGCCACATGAAGAACTCAATCCCACTTTTCTACTAGAGACTGATTGAGCTGAGATGAACTCTGTGCTTAAGAAAGCAGAGTCAGACATAAAGCTTCTTCAAAGTTGCTAGAAATATCTTTGTTTGATAGAGGATATTGGAATAGGCTCACAGGGTTTGTTTGCAGCTTTTACAATTAGTAGTACAAACCCCTCACTAGACAATGAGGAAGTAACATTGTAAAGAAACACTGTTTTCTGGCCAGGCAGACAAAGTTCATTTTGTGATACTATAACCTTGATTTGTTTTCTTTATCACTCTTTGCAGCTCTCTGTTATCAGGCTTTTACAATGGCTGTCCCAGTCACTAATGTGACTTACAGCATTCCTGCTGCAAGCACAGACTAATGGATAAAACCTGGTTTAGAAAGCAAAAAACTTTGTGGTTCATTTTCTCAGTTAATGCTGCTTTTCTTTACGCACAACACATGCCAGCTGGCTTAAATGTCTGCTTCCAAATTCTTCAGGGTGGAAGAGTCCCCTGACAACATAGATCCAGGATGGCCAGTTCCATACGGGCCCATTTGCTCTCCTGGCTTACAGGGTACGGCTCAGCCCCGGGCAGGCTGCTAATACATGGATTTCTGCCTGACTCTTACGCCTGCCTTGAGGCCAACAGAGAGGCTGTGCTGGTGAGAAGTGGTGCTGCACAATTCTGGCTGGTGGGACAGTTTGGGTTGCTGTGCTCAACAGCCTGTTTAGTTGTGCTCCATCCTCACTGCCTCCTCCCCTTTGCAGGCCAACCGCAGTGGTTTGTTGGACATCTGTAATGCAGGCATGCATTGTAATAATAACAGAAGTTCACATGTGTGAATCTGTATCTGCTCCCTCCATCCCCCCCTGGGACAGAAGGGCACTGAGAGATTTAGGTACCATGTTTTAAGGCATTACTACCCCCAGATATCCACTCACCTCTTTGCCATAGGTGATGGCCCCATGGCAAGTGTGTGCCAGTCCTGCAGCTTCTGGAATTTGCAGTTTGGCAAATTCAACTGCAATCATTCCCTTCTGTAACTTCTGCCATGCAACTTCTGCAGAAAGATGAGTTACACACCTGAGAGTGGGAATGGAATGAACCATATACCTTGAGCAGACAGAACACAACCATCAGAGCAGAAAGGCCAATATTTCAGTGACAGGGATTTCAGATATACACCCAACCAGCCAAAAGTTCCTTCTGACATGAAGCTACATAAAATCTAAGAACAAGTTCTTCCTATTTTCTATCTGATCAGTAGATGCATCAAACTTTGGGGTTTTTTCCTGCCAATAGGCCCACCTATGTTTCCCCTATAGGCCCACCTAAAAAGTGAAGTCATGTACCCTTCCATTTCAAGCACCTTCATGGTCCTCCTAAAGTACAGGTCAAACTGGCCCTAGCCTAGTAAATAAATATGTCCAGTCTTGCTGCTTGCTCTACATCCTGCCCAAAGGCAATGACATCACAGCAACACTCCAGAGATGATGGGAAAGTATAAACAGTGCTCCATCTGCAGTTCATTTGCTATCGCTATGAAAAAAAAGACCCAAACAAGCCTTTGACTGATGGTTGGTTTCCACAGCTTCACAAAGGAACTATTTCAGGTGGGAGCTGGTGGCAGTTATTTGATAAAACACAGCAGTTCTGATAATACACAAGGGGTTTTTTTCTAACTTGGACTTTGTAAATGATAGTATTCAAGGACAAACTTGTCAGGTCAAATCTGACCCAGGTGCTGAATGTGTAAAAGCTGAGAGGTAGAGATTACTGCAGGGAAGATTGATGACACTATTAACATGACTATGTGGAGCTACATAGCTGTGCAGGGAGGAAAAGTCTGATTTGCGGGCCTAGTAAATGAAGTCTGGGTGTGCTCTAAGGATACTTTTATCCTTTTGTGTACAGAGATGTTTTATCTCAGTTACTCAAATATACTTGAGTTCTATTAGCAGGCTTCAAAAATTAATTTTCTTTTTTTTTAATTATTTCACCGGATTAATCAGTTACAAGGTAAAATCAGGACAGGTTTGCATCAAAATACATTCTATTTAACATCCAGCTACCCTTAACTGAAAGTGCAAAATACTCACAGTAACATGCACAGCTGCTCCCTGTAATAGAACATTTTTTCCATGCTGCTGCAATGCAACCAGTGTGTGATACTTTTAATTATCATTCCCAGTGTGTAAAATTGTGCTCTGATTCTCCTCAGGAACCATTTTATAGGTCATCAGATGTGAAGTACTATAGTGTAAAGAACACATTCCTTGTGTCAAGCAATAAGACTTGAAGCAATTGTGGACTATATTCTTACCTTGTGAAATCAGCCAAGACTCTTCCATCATCATTACTTCACTCATTTGCATCAGCTGAAGAGATGGAAGCTGAGGGAAGCAGGGCCATGTGGAGAGAAGGGCAAATAGTTCTTTATTCCCCTGACTTCACCCTTCATTTACAGCTGGTCCCATCCCTGCCAATACTGTCAGGTGAAATTCTGAGATATGCTAAGAGATTTTAGTTCATCCTTCTGTCATTCAACATTTCAGTTACATGGACATTAGGCCCAGAAGCAGTTTTAGGAGAAACTGGATTGTGAGAACATGACCAAACATTACGGAGTCCAGTGAAAAGTTCACTAAATTCATTCAGTCCCACCATTTACTGAGCTGTTTTTCAGCCATCCCTAAGTTTCCAGAGGTGGATAAATAATTCAGTCAAACATAAACATAATCAGTTTTGGAATCTGTTGAACAAAGGAGCCTTTTTTTTTTCTCAATCACTGCCTGAGGCTCATCTTGTGTTAGTGGAAATTCATTGTGATTAAAACTGTGCATTACCAAAGCAACATCCTGTTCCCCAGGTCAGCCCATGAGGATTGCTGCTATCAGTTTGCAAAGATCCTCAATATTCATGGACCTTGTTCTCTTCAGATTAGGCTGAACTCTTACACTAACTCTGGAGACCAGGCTGTGAACAAGCTGCACTCAGATTTCTTATATGCAAAATGGTGTTTCTTTACATCACAGAGACATGAGAAGCATGGATTCAAATCCTTCCCAGGTAGCTGGGGATTTTGAGAAAGGGGTATGTAGGGCTGCCAGTGCACATTCACCGGGTGTGTGCAGGGGTTATTTTCCCTCAGTCTCCACTGGAACTCTCTGGAATATGATGTGGCCACGATTGCATGTTGGCATTTCACTTTTGATTGCAGCTGCTTCTACTCCAGACTGTTATAGGAAGGTAAACAAAGAGCCTGTTGGTGTTTAAAGTTCAGTGCTCTTTGCCATTTATCCCTCAAGTACCTTGCAGAGCTCCTAATCGAAAGCTTGACCTTCTCTACTAGTTTATGGTCTAACTATGAGCTTCTGCATAACTTGGTCTTTTCCTAATCATAGCCTTTCATTCCTGCTTTTCGCAATGAGAAACTGAAACTGCATCTTCTGGTTTTAACAAACATTTACTCATACTGGCCACCAGGATATAATCTCTCCTCTCCATCTGGGAAGTGATTGCTGCAATCCCGTTATACACAGCAGACATTCAGGAGGATGAATGAAGGCAGTGACAGTATTAATCAGTGTGCCACGTTTGGTCGGGGGTGAAACTTCAGAATATCTGCTAAAATCCAAACTGGGTGTGTAACTCCATCCACCTTTCCTTTCCTCATAATTATTTACATGGAACCACCAGGAGACAGCATGTCATAATATCCATTCATACTTTCAAACCACAAACAAGGAGAGAGCTGAGCCAGGACTAATGCAAACAGAGAAAGAGACAAGTACATCTGGCTGGGAGTAAACAGCCAGCTTTTTGCTTCCTCTCCTGGAAACTTTCCTGACTTGTGTTCTACCTCAGTTTATCCTTTCAGAGATGGAATGGCCTGCTTTGGTACTTGTGTAGCATATTAAAGCATCCTCAGATTCAGGTGCCATTGAGGAATTAAAAGCAAAAGGAGAGCTGATCTTTAGAGCTGACAAGCCACCCTGTTCAGAGCACAGGCTGAAGGAAAGAATTATATAATCAGTTCCACATCTACAAACCCAATACTAACGGAGTGAGAATGATGAGGATTTGAAGCACTCTGCATCATAATGAAAGAGTGTTTGGGGAAATATCCATAACAAATTGAATCAAGCTGGAAATGCTTGTTGCCTGTAGAGCACACTTGGTGGATTGATATTAGAAACCTTCACTTATTTTTTCTATCTCCATGCCATGGTAACGTCTTGTCTATTTTTAAGTACAATAAAAAGTTTGGTTTACTCTTCTCTGAAGTTATTCTAATGTAGTCATTCATCCTCTCTTAACAAAATTGCAACAGAATATCACAAAAACATTTACGGGGGAGTCTGAGTAAAGGTAAACAGAAATAGACATAGGATTTAATGGTAATATTTGTCATATTTGTCAGAGATGAGTAGGTGCACTCAGTTATTTCTACTGCCTCCTCTAATCCCAAGCCTACTTTCCAGACAGAGTTCTCAAAGAAATCTGTTCTGAAAGGGATGAATTTTCTCAAAATTCAGTCAGTTTTGTTTAAAAACTTCATATAGAAAACAACTGTTACAGAAAGGTAAAACAAAAACCAATGTTACCCAATTTTTTAAAGAAAAAAATTCTCTGTGATTGCAATTGATTATTCAAAATTAACCCATATACAGCAGAAAGACAAGAGTATTTATAAGCTAAATGCTACCAGAAAAATAAAATCACCTGTAACTTCACCTTTGTATGTTCTTTATTTATTTTGTTATTTGCAATCATTTAACATTTACTCATAGGACTTAATTTTTTCATTTTTCCTGTTACACTTCTTAGTTACGTATCTCATCTCTTTCCCAGCTGAATGGACTGAGCTTTCTTACAGAAAGGATTTCCACAGGTTGCTCACAAATCCTTCTGCAGCAGCAGCCCTTTGTCTATTGAATTACTGTGTTGTGCAAATAAAACAGCATTTCAAGAAAAGGTGAAAGTTTGCTTTTGCTCTGCACATCCATCCAAACTGGAATCCAGAGTTCTCTTGCTTTCAGCAGATAAGCTTACAAATAAAAGCTTGATAGTCAAAAGTTCACAAATAGGAGTGTTTTCCTAGAACCAGAGCTGTCTGCATAGGCACTCAGATGTACGGACCTCCCAAATTTGAAAGAGCTCCCAAATGTGTAAGATTAGGAGTCTTTTTTGTCAGGTGGCCTTAAGTGAACTGGGCTTGCCTATAGAAAGAGACCAAAGATAAAAGTTGGCCATATTGGGAGGTTTTACATTTTGTGTGTGTGTAAGAAAACTTATCTTTCAGCTACATTTACCCACCTCAAACAATGAGATCACCACAAATGTATCTGTCTTGCTTTGGGAGTAAATCAGAGACTATTTATATCCAGAGCTTTGAATTTTTACTGCCCAGTAACTTGGGGCAAGGCTAAGGAGATAAAAAAAGGAGAAAGTAGTTCATAGCTATCTGATAGTCGGTGCCTTTTCCCTGTCCTGGAGAGTTTTACAAACAACTGTTGCTTATTAGTTTATGGGTTTTCAGGCCTCTATTTGAAATCAGGGCTTTAAAATTTGGCTTGAAGACATTTACCAAATCTGGTACTTAGGTTTTAATGGTGCAAAACTAATGGAAGGGCAGGATGTGCATAGATTATTGTATATAAACAGTATGATGTGCCAGGAAGAATGAGGAAGGGAAGGAACGAAAGACAAATGTTCTATCAGCATTTATGGAGTCCCATCACAGACTGGCACAGGCACAGGAAAGTTCTCCTGTTACAAACTCGAGCTAAGCTGCAAGAAGCAAAGCTGTGAGCTTTTATTTTGTGCTGAAAATGTTTTGAGAAGGTAAGATTTTGAGGAATTTACCATAATGAAGAAAAACTACATTTCCCTATTCACACTCTCTCGTGGTTTTAATATTTTAAGGTAAATGGCTCTGATTAGATACTTTTCTTAGGAAGTTTCTTCCACTAAGGGGGAAAGAGATGAATGTCCTGAAAAGGATTTAGTGCAGGCATTAAAGCTGTTGGAAAGGGTTAGTAGTGAGCAAGAGAGACCTCGACTGTCAGCTCATTCTCTCTGGGTTTCCTTGCAGTTAGGCTGGGGTAAAGCTGAGCAAACTGAAGTGTGTGCATGCACACATCCCTCTGTTTATGGAGAGTGTAATGGCTCTGGGAGAGCCGACAGGGAGTAAATACAAAATGCCATAAACAGATTTCAGTGCCAGTCTTCAGCTAAAGCTTTCCTGTATCCACACAGTGACGGTCTCAGTAAAGAAAGCACCTAACAAAACCTAATGTGAAGTCCAAACCAAGGATCTCATTCCATTTTAATGTATAGTATATAAACCCTGGATGCAAAGATTTCATTGCTGGGTGCAGAAAGCTCAAGATCTGACCCCCTCAGCCCAGTTTTCTGCAGATCAAAGGTTGAGCTAAACTTTGTCATTATTATTTTTAAATGCTCTTAATTAAACGCGGTACAAGATGTAGCTAAAAGGTCATAA
Organism: Calyptomena viridis; assembly: GCA_013390005.1. Classification (NCBI taxonomy): domain Eukaryota; kingdom Metazoa; phylum Chordata; class Aves; order Passeriformes; family Eurylaimidae; genus Calyptomena; species Calyptomena viridis. The sequence goes on from WEIV01024008.1 coordinate 63,544, forward strand.
TTTAAGTGCTGCAGACCACAGAGACGCACCTCTGAGGAAAAGAGTGTTTTTGTGTTGCTAGGGGAACCCTTGATGTGCTATGGCACCAGGCACGTTTGGGAAAACAAGAAATGAAGCAGAAGTAAGTATTGTTTAATGAAAAACAGGAGAAGATTAAATCAAGGTCTAGAAGACCAAGAGAGGGAGAGACACAACATTTTTAAAGAGTGTTTTATAAGAGTGATATAACTTTTATTTATAATATTTATTTATAACATTCTATTTAGTTATTTCAGAGGAAAAGTTCTATTGCCAGAGGTTCCTTAAATAAAAGGACTAATGATGCTCTGAAGGGCCTCAGAAGTCTGATGTTTAATCAGTGGAAACATGTGGACCGAGACGTTTCACAATGTTTTCTTAGAACTCCTGATATCAGGTGAAACTTTCTTAACTTCAGAATTTGTGATAAATCAGGTATCAAAAGAACTGTCCATCTTATATGCTGAGTTGTGCCATAATTTACAGTCATCTTCTCCATTCCCATGACAACATGGAAATCCCCGTGAACTGAGGCCTAAACAAAGACCTTCTCTGTCCAGTGTGGACTGAAATCACCGCTCTGGGTCAGGCCCACAACTTGTGGGGTCATGGTCTTAGCTGAGCAATGCCCATTTATATAAAAGATGGAGAAATTAATATCAACTAAACAAGTTTCTGAACAGCTTGATTAGAACTGTGTAATTAATTGAATTTTTGGCCAACTGATCACACTTTATGTCACTTAGTGACACTGAAGTATTAAGTGAATACAGCCAAACTTCAACTTCAGCATAGTTTGGAATTCAAAATTACGCTTTGCAAATTGCAAAACAAAATATTTTGACCAGTCTCAGAGAAATCTACTTTCTTGGATGAGAACTATTTAAATAAACAGCCTGAGATTATTTAACAGTTTCACTGCCCTGCACTGAGGCGTTTTTTCCTGCATATATTTTAAAATATTTCCAAACATCTACTTCTGATTGTCCTAAAACCCTAGACATGCATCTTCTACAAAGGAAAACTATACAATAGAGATCATAAATACAGAGGTTCCTCTTTGTTCCTTCTTATTATCCTGGTGCCATGCAACTGAATATTGTGCTTGGTTAAAATATTTAGTCAGAGAAAAATATGATTCTTCTGGTTACAAAAGGAGGAAAAAAATTTATAAAATCTTCATGAATAGGTAAAAAATTCTGATTTAATGCATATTTCTATTGTAGTTCTAAAAAGAAAATAAAGGGAAAGCTGATAGAGCAGGGAAATTATTTGTAGATAGGCTATGGCTTTAGAATTCCCAAGTTCATTACGGAAAGTATAAATTGTTAACAGCAAGGCCTAAAGTGTGTAAAATGTCGATATAAGTATTTGGTGGTTTGGATGTGTTTCCTTACACTCTATTTCACACAAGCTTAATTGTCAAGGAATTCTACATTGAAGCACTAAAAAATTGTGAAAATTATTATTTACTCCTTAAGCCAAACCACATCTATGGTGGATTGTCCATAGAACCCCAAAATACGTAATTATAAATTAATTTATCAGCCCTAATTCCAGAGTATTTCTACACACAGACCTCAGATCTAACAGTGCATTCACCACTTTAGCTTCTTCTTCTGATATTACAAGTGTTGACAGTAACATATTAGAAGGCCTAAATTAGAGGTAGAAACCAATAAAAATGGGAAATAGTAACACTGGAAAGACTATCTTAAAACAGTAATGTTAATTGTTGGACCTATCTAAGACAAAAGTGTTGATTAACTGACCTTTTTCTTCTTTTGCACCAGACACTTAGGAAAAACTTTATGTCACAAGCAACCTTTATGACAGATAATCTCTTTTGAGAGTGGCATTCCTGTATGAATACATGTGAATTAACTTACAATAATTTATCACACATAAGGTTGTGAATTTAATGTTTAACTCTGATTTCACTCAATTTGACACGTGCTTGACATTTGCAATAAATGTATGTTTTAAAAGTGTTACAGAAGAGGGGAGAAAACAACGTCCATTATTTCTCATTATGCATGACTTTTTCCAGGTGAGAACCAGCCTGGATCTCAATTTTCCCTCTCTTTTGAACAAACTGTTTTGTTTCACTTTATTTTGAATCTTCAATAGCATTAGTAAGAGAATATTTAATTCCAGCCAAGTATCACTAAGGTCACACAGACCTAAGTCAGTGCTATCACCATCACTCCACACAGGGCAAATAAAGTGCAGAGTGGCTGGGAAGCAACCCTGATTCAAAAGCATTTTATACACAAATGATTGACATAATATATGTTTAATCACACAGGAAGTGACCACTGCTTGATAGAAATCTTCCTGTCTCTCCCAGCATCAACAGAGCAATGCTAATTTATACCAGATGCACATCTGGCCTGGCCCGTGTAAAGAAGCCCTTGAGCTGGAAATTTCATATCTGAACTAGTACAAACCTACAGAGTTCTACAATAAAATTAAATTTGGGTAAAGGATTAGATACTCCTTTGATTATCTACTAAAGCAGGCTTATTTTTACAGCAAATAGAAAATCACTAATAATCGGGATCAGTACTTTTGCTGCTAATGCAGTGTGAATTTCATTACCTCCTAAATGTATTTAGTATTGAAGTGGAAAAGTGACATGGCTAAAGATAGTGAGACAAGTGACCTCCTCGTTAGGTTTCTTCCCTGCTTTTCTGCAACAGCTGGACACAACCACAGCCCCAGATGTGAACTGTGTATGTAGAGATGAACTTTGATATATTACAGTGCCCTCAAGAAGGCATAAACCATGAAAATCAGGGAATGTGAGAATAGACATATTCACCACTAACCACACTAGGCTTTTTATGCATCGAGGGTTACTGAAGATACTTTTGGGACCAAGGCTTGAGCCTGAGCTTAGCAAGTTCTTAAAGAGAAATAGCTCACACATCAGTCTCCTTCTCTCTAACTCCCCCGTTTTGCTGCTTTTTCTTCCCACTTCTACTTGCTTCCTTCTTTCTATTAGGATATAAGAAAGGAAGAAGGATAAGCTGAGGCTCAAGTTACAAGACTTGTCTTCTGCATTTATGGCTGTTTTCAAAAATGGGGGCAGGTGAGTGGTCCCCCTCAGTGACTGAAGAGCTCCCTGTTGTCCTGGCTGTCCCAGGCAAATCTCATGCTCCCTTACCCCTAATGGAGGTTCTCTGGCTTTGCTACTGATGGGTCTGAGAGGTCACAAGTCTTAAGATCTGGCAAAGACCTGAAAAAGATA
>WEIV01024008.1:72624-95153 GCA_013390005.1 Calyptomena viridis
TTCTGGAGTCAAAGCATGGTATGAATGTTCTAAATTAAGAATCAAAGCATTCCTGAGTACAAGTACAAATTAAAAGAATTTCGAAAATACTTCAAGCCCTTGAACAACAGCAGGGCATCACAACCCATTCATTCCACAATCAGTTCTGGACTGGCCCATTACCATTTTATATACAGGTGGACATATATCTGATAAACACCCTGCATAACTGCACCTTTTTAAAAAAAGCCACTTTGAATATTAAAACAAAGATGTAAGTAACATGGGGCAAATCAAAGCACTGAATGCAAACACCTGTAAACTTTCAGAACTCTGCATCCAAGCATTCTCACACTGATTCTGAGTTTCCTGAATAGCAAGAGACTTCAGAGTAGATTAAATCCAGTCACCAAATGCTCAAAATTTCTAAAACTCGGATACTTATCTGAATTTGAAATATGTCATGAGTTTCTCTTTGTACAGTAGAGACAATTTATGTTGTATTTGGTACTCATCAATTAAATTATGCAGACTTTTAAAATGTGTAGACTTACAGTAAGCACATCAAAAACATTCAGATCAAAGGGATATTTCTTGATATTTTAATTCAATATGTTGAAGGAGAAACAAAACAATACAAAATATGTAATTTTTAATGTGTGCTTTCGAAGGTTCCTCTGTTTGCATGTCAGGCCAAATTTTTCAGAATTGTATTCTTGAGAAATAAAGAGGAAAGTAAAAAAGAGGAAAGGATCTTAGATATTTAGCATTCATTAGGCTGTAATACTATCTTATGTGACAGCTCATCATAAGCCAGTTAGGGAAAAAGGATCTAAAATGTGAGTGCAAAGCTGAGTAGTTAAGTTCCTTATCCAAATGGAAGGATGTATCAAATGGATGTCCACTGAGGTCTGTCCTGGGTCCTATTCAACAGTGCTATTCAACAGTTTCACTCCTTGCCCAAATGACAGGTCATAGAATAGGCTCATTAGGATTTAGAAACAAATGAAATCTGGTACACTGCAAATGTAGGTCAAGAATAGGATTTCACACAGTTGTGACAGACTAGAGATACGATTGGAAAACTTCTGATATTTTTGAACTTCTGCAAGCGCAAGAACCACACTCAGAGACAAGAGGTGGAAGAGCTGAGGAGGAAGAAATTTGGATAGAAAAGGCTATAAAAATGACATTTGACTGCAGACTGGATATAAGTTAATGACACAGAATGTCATTCTGGAATGTGGATACCATGCAAGTTTGTGGAGTAACCCTTTTGCTCTACCCAGCACTGATAAGGCTTTCACTGGATTACTGTGTCTAGGTCAGGGACCACACTTCAAGAAATCTGTGAACTGGTCAGAGACAGTCCCAAATACAACAATAAAAATGATAACTTATCTATAAAATATGAAATCCAATGAAATGCTGGAAAAGTGAGGTATTTAGCTGAAAAGACTGAGGCTTCCCTAAGGCTTGATAACAGTCTTTCAGACACGTAGAAAGCTACTTTATATGTCTATAGAAGTAACAGGGTAAGATTCAAGCAATATTCAGGTTACATCAACAGAAACATTTTATAATGGAAGGGCCATGAACAGCAGAAGAGTTTGACTGAGGTTTTGTGCATCCCTACTGAAGATTTCAAGGCAAGCTGACAAGTGCCTGTCAGGAAGGATCCCAAAGTTCTTGCTTTTGCCTTCTATTAGGTGACTTCATATTCCTTCCAGCCCTATGATCCCATAGTTTCTGTTTGCTCTTTATCTTGCTTAATTAAAAGCACTAAAGGTCCTGACATACATCACTCCACAAATGCATTTCATTTCAATGAGCCCAGAGTAGTATCTGTTTCTCTATCTCCTACTTTCAGTTTTTGCTGACGACAAAAGACAAATTATTATTGTTCTCATTCGACCCAATTGTTTTACTGAAACATCAGCTTCTCATTGGTGCTTGAGATACTTCAAGGCCCAAGCCTATGAGATGTGAACATTGTGGTCCTTACTCAGATATACAGTGAAGGTCAAGAAGAACCAAACACATACTTGCTGTTTAGAGAAGTGTGTCAGTATCTGGCAGCTGGTTCAGAAGGCTCATTATCTTGTATAGAGAGACTGAGATGTGTGTATTTCGTTCAGGCAGATGGAAAACAGAAAATTAAATCTTGAACACTGACATAAATATCTCCAAAACATTGTTGTTTAATTTACAAACAACTGATACAGCTCAAACTGAAAGGACAGAAATGATGCAAGTAACCACAGGAATTAAGAAATTACAAAAAGGCCTTAATCTTTCAATGGAGAGGACTAGAAAAGCTGGAATGCAGGGCAAAATGTATATTTTTTTTCAAAACCAGCCCAAGTGTTAATCACATGTCCATCCTGCTCATTTGCAGGTACTATAGGCATTAGGTGAAAGGCATTAGTTGTAATTATAAGTCAAACTATGCCAAGCCAACATGGGCATTGTTCAGGAAGTCATGCCAAATGACATCCCAAGCACAATGTGGAAAGAGGGCTTGCCAACGATTTTAATTAGTGAAAAATTGTCTCAGTACTTTGTTTCACTTCGATAATAACATTGTTTAAAAAAAAAAAAAGTCAGCCAGTTCCATAGGGGCTGGCTGCAGTCCAGGTGTGAACAGTGATTAACAGGGCCATTAATGACAATGCCAAACTCTGAGTTTCATGTCATTAATATTTATGGCACAGTGTGAAAGAGTCTTATTTAAATACCACTTTGTGTGTGGGTTGGGATGGAGGAAGAGAGGGATAGAAGGGAGTTATGGTATTTGTGCTAAAGTGTCCAGGCATCTTGACAGAGAACAAAGCCCTTTACAGACACTGGGTAGCAATAATTAAGTCTAACGTTAGGATAGTTACACTTTATGTGACCTCTGATTTTAATGGCATAAAACTGTATGACTGTTCTGTCAAGCTGCCAGGTGGGATGCATTTGGATGGGTATTTGGAAAAAAAAAAAATCGTGTTCAACCATCATCTATTATTTTGGGCAAATTGCCTGAAGTGGACTGAGCCTCGAATATTTATTTCATGCCAGCCTGCTCCTCCTGAAATTATGTTGTAATTTCAGGCAGATAACATGTTGTGTTCAACATCTTGCTATTACTCCTACCAGTGTCTGCTGAAGTCCTGAAGTAACTGAATCCCCCCCTTTGGAGACAGTGGGACAGAAACTGTGCTGCCAGTGACTGCTGCCCTAGACTCTTCCTGGGTCACAGGAGGTCACCAGGCATTTTTAAACCCAGCACTTCCATAAGCAACAGGGTTTGTGCACCTGGTAGGTTTAGCACTTCAGTTCCTCTGCCGTGAAACACTGTTCCTGTAGGTGTCATCTGTCCTGGGGTCACAATGCAGCGAGTCCCTCTCACGTTTTTATACAGCTCACATGAGATTTGCACCCTGCTTTTAATGCTAATTGTGGCCTTCTCTTGACATAAATAGTCTAGTTTATGTCATAACTTAAATCCTACAAACCGCTGTGTTTTTTCAGCTTATGTTGTTATGTCAAGGAATAGATGAAGTGCACTATACACATCATATTTTTCATGCTAGTGTCTGGCATGCGTATTGCTTATATGAAAATTGAGCATTGTTTAAAAAAGAGAAGAATTTAGATTTTTTTAAAAGCAGCAATTCCTTGGAGATTAAATGATGGTATTTCATCGGCCACAAAGAAAAATCTGCTGTTCAAAGTGTAGAGAACTGTCAAGTAAGATAAAATTTACCATTTAATACAAAGGAATCCTTGCATTTGCAGCACTAAAATATAAAATGAAATACTATTGGAATCAACTGCTGAACATTTGCTTTAATATGTGCTAATAGAAACTTGGTTGCATTTCCTGTTACCCAGGAAATATATTAACTTTGAAGTCAGTCTCCTGTCAGTATCTCCAGGGAAGATCAAAGCTGAGGTGCAGCAGGAATCCAGGAACTTTTAAGGCAAGGATGAACTAACCCACGGGGCATGTTTTCCTAAATGATTGCTTTGTAACTGTACCTAGCTAGAGTTTGCAGCAACATCCAGAAATTCAGAATGGGTGATTGTACTTTGGACTACACATCAGCCCTGAAATAAGAAAGAGGTTTGTTTCTCACTGACTTTAAACTGATAAGTAATGACAATGAAGAAATTCATCCTAATGAGTTTTAATGAAATTCTCATTAGTAGGATATTCCCTTTTACACTCCTACAGTGGTTCTTTAAATCTGACTCTGACTTTTATACATTTGCCAGCCACATCTCAGGCTCTATATTGATAAATACAAAATTGCTATTTGCTGTTTCAAACGTAACCTCTTTTTTAGGAGAAAAAATGCTGTTTGATAATCATGTGGCCATGCTCAAGAGGCAGCAGTGTTACGTTCAAGTGGAGGTTGTCCAGCATCTGGAACTGTTTAGATTTTACTGAGCATTTTCCACTGAGCACTAAGATTATCTTACCTCTTTACTACCCCTGTGCAATGTATATACACGTGTCTCAACAAGGTTATAATTTAGTGGGATTACTACATTGACATAATTGTAGCAATCCAGCAACCACCTCAGACCCAGTTCCTCGGCATTTGATTGATTTCCTGAAAAGGGGAAGGTCTTTGACTTCAGGCCTAACAAGAACTCACTGGAGAGTGATCCCAAGATGCTGAACACTGATGTCAATGGAACTGGTGATGAGGACATCTCAGAAGCAAGTGTTCAGGTGAAGAGTTCAGCTAAAAAGGTCCCTACCTCCTCAGAGCTCTGCACCTCTAGGGAGGTACTGAGACCCTCCAGCTGCCCCGGCCATTATGGGAGCTGAGGGTGCTCAGTATTTTGCATAACCCAGCTATAAATTCATTACACTTAACTGCATAATCTCAAGGATAAGGGAACATCTGTCACCCAACAGCAGCAAACACCATCTGCTTTTGTATCACCATATTCCTGCTTACTTGAACAAATGGAGCTCAAGTGAGCACTGCTTAAGAAAAAGCAAAATGTATTTACACTTGTTACTTTGCCCTTTTGAACATTTTGAACAGCTATAATGAAAGGCTTTGCCTACAAAAGCTTTCATTAGAATAATTTGCTATTTGTGCTTTCTCTGCTATCATTTCAGAAACAGATCATTTTTCTCTAACCAACTCATGGAAGATACCCAAACTAGTCACAAAGTAACTCACCTCCCCATTTCTCCTCACCTTAGCCAGTAGCCTACTTCTTTTTTCAAGATAGTATCAGGAGTCCTTCTTGATCTTTTCAGCTTCTGCTCAGAAGAAGAATGGCTGGTCCAGCCTTCTGCTTCTCTTTGCTGGTACAATAACAAAGACACTGCAAAGGCAGCACAGTATCAGGCCAAAAATCTTCTCTGCAAGACTAAAGTAGACCTCTGGAATTTCGCCAAAAGAAATTTACAGTAGAGTTGGTTTGAACACTTTGTACTGTTCCTAATTTATAGTGACTCCTTATTAATATTTTTAATGTCTGGAGGAAAATTAAATTTTACTTTACAGCACCGTGGAGTCAAATTTTAAATATGTTCAAATTATCTGACTAGATAATTGTTCCTCTTCTGGTTTTTGACTACGACTGTTCCTTCTGCTACTTGATTAAACAGATCGCAGGGCATGTGCCCTGGTCTGAAGTAGGAAATGGTTCTTTAGGAAGCTTTGGGAAATCCATCATTTATCTCACTGCTGCAGGGTACTCTAAAGGCAGTTAATGATAACAACTGATGCTGCGCTGCCCAAATTTAGCCCTCAAGGGATTGATGTGCTGAGTGTCCCCAAAACAGCACTTGATTGGAAAATCAAACTTGGGGACTAACGTAGAAAAGGATGCTCAAGTAGGCCAAACTAACCAAATATAAACACAGCTCTGAGAACTACGAGGAAAGTAGTGGAAAACAAGAACAGTTCATATAAATCTAGAGAGGCAAAAATATGTTTATTTGGAATCTTGGAATTCAAAGACAATTTGTATCTAGTGCTTGGTTGAACTTTTCAGCCAACATTTTAGTGTTTGTGATTTGCTATACAAGTTGTACATTTCATTATAATTTATGGAAACAATCTCTCTGTTTCCCAAAATAAGTACAAAGGCAAGTTCTGTAGTTAGGTTTTGTACGTACTTGGCCAACTATGTCCATGCACAAGCCCCCTCAAAGAGTAAAGTATTTTGTTTGAAATGCCTGCAAGCTCATAGATGATACCAGCATAAAAATATAAAATTAAAAAAATCTATAATAAAGATAAAGCAACCAGCATTTCTAAAGCCCTCAAAGTCTCCATCCAAACAGATGAGCTCCACACTTGCATCTCTGTTCTCACCATAAAAATGAAATGTGACCTCTCAAGGTAATGTTCAATATTATTAATGTCTTACAACAGCACTTGAGAACCTGAATGACCCATTGTATTTAGAACTGTGCAGTATCTGTAATAAGAGGCTGTCTTGTAGATTTAGGTTGTTAGCTCCTAAAGGACTAAAGGCAGGAGGAGAAATGAGCTCCAGCAGATGAAATGTTACAGCTCCATTGACTTGCAATCCTGCAAATCACACGGCAGAATATGCCAGCTCTTAAATTACCATGAAAACTGTAGCAGCCTCTGAAATGAGACTCACAAGCTTGTGTGTCATTGTTTAAAACTCTCTTCTAAGTCACTAAAAGAAAGCTTTGTGTCTCACACAAGCCGAAAGAAAATAAGACTCAGTGAAAATTGCCCACGAGCACATCCGGAATACCTTCCCACATTTTGCTGCCATGAGAGGAACCCTCCAAACACAGACACTGCCATGTTTTTCTGGTTTTATCTGCACCACAAGCCATAGTACAGCACACACATAATGGAGCTAGTCCTGACCACACTGCCTCAGCTGCTGAAAACAGGATCCTTATTAGTGCTGACATTAGTGCAAGCTTATTTGTCTCACTCTCCCTCTGCTGTACTACTACCATGCTTCTCAGAATGCCTTCTCAGCCTTAAATTAAATTGCAAATTATAATGTAAATTAAATTGTTCTTTTTTCTGGCTATCTTTGGCTTCAGAGGAGCCATACTTCTCAAGCAAACAGTACTTTGGCCTTGGAAAAGAAGACATAGGGAGAAGCCACTGGTCTTCTTTTGGCTGAAAATTAACTGGATGAAGACATTTCTGTTTTGATCACATTTATAGATTACCAACTCTTTACATTTATTGGCATAACTCACAGGCAGTTTAGCCCTTAAAACAGATATTTCAAAATAACCCAGGTTACTTTAAAGATTACTAAGAGTAGTTTGATTTGCTGCTTTTTTGTACTTAAATGAATGGAGTTTAGCATGAATTTAATGAACAGTTTCATCATCAAGTTTTAGGGATCAGCAACCTCTGCTGGAGGAAGGGCAAGTCTTGATGAGAAACTTGAACTAATCTGTACTGTGGGGGCATTAACCTCCGAGCTGGAGCCTGAGCAGGGCCCAGCTCCACAGCCTCACTAAGGACTGGCTGACAGGAACAAGGCTTGCAAGTCTCTGCCACACTGACCTTTCAAGTGGGTGTTTTCTCCTAAAAAAGAAAATTTTCCCTGAAAACTTTCTCCAGTTAAGTTCGTGGAAAGAATTATAGGTGGGTTTTTTGCCCTTTTTATAGAAGACAAGTTCCAAAGTGACAGCTTCATTCTTGCAGTGGTAAAAGGAATCTGAACTTTCCCTAATAACTGAGAGCTTTATGGTAGTTGGTGAAAACATTTGAGATACAGATACAGATATAGACATAGATATGAGTTTCTCCAGTTTGCTTGGATAAAAAACTTAAGGGCTCTTCCAGAGATCACATGCAGTAGCATCTACTCACTGGGGATAAAATAACAGCCTATTGTCTCTGGTGCTTATATCTCATATAGACCAACTCAATTTCTCTCTTTCTCTGATGTCACTTATACTCTTAATACAAAATACTCTTAAATTACAAAAGGAAACACAATTCTTTCCTGTACAGGCCATAGATGAGTGATAGACTTTTAACTGCCCTTGCACTTGCCAAAGCAGGCAGTGCAATCCTTCCACAACAGGAATACTTGTTTGACAGTTTGCTGATTCCCAGATGATCTCTTACAGAAGATAAATCGGCAACTTTCTCCACTTCCAATCAATTACATATTTTTGTATATCAAATGAAAATATGTGGAAAAATAATGATTCAAAATCAGAGATCAGTGTTCTAGGGTAGAAGGCAAGCAAGATGTAACCTGTGACAAAGTAGGTCCCACCTATTTATAGTGTACCTTCTGGCCAAATTGCATTTGGCAGGCTGGTGTTTCAAACACATGTTCAGTGCATGGCCCCATATGGGATTCTGAATATCTATTGTGAAAAGAAGATATCTTTCTCAGTAGTATTTTGACATGATATTATTTCCCATATGTGACCACTTTTATAAGTGTTAATGAAGGAAAGCTCATAATGCTATTGCAAATTAAAATAAATATTTTATACTTGGTTTGCAGCTAGTGGAATCTGAGACAAAGATAACTAAATAATTTAAATTATAGCTCATGTTGAATTATGAACTATTTTGGTCAGGGATTGGGGGTTTTATTTATTTACTTACATCCAGAAATAAATTAATAACTAGTTATAACAAATAATCAGTTATAACAAGAACAATCCTACTTGGTAGAAGTGGAGATAAAGAATTCTGACTCTTTGCTATACTATACCAAGTCAATACATAAGCCAATTAGACAAAAGATGGCAGAAAATCAGAAGGATCTAAGCCCTCCTCGTGCATGGGAAGAAGCTGCCCTGCTGGAAGGCCTGCTCATGTAACTGAGAGCCTGAGCCACTGAGGCACCCAGTGTCTGCGATGCCTCCAGCAGAAAGTAACAGCCACAAAATATCAAAGGCTGTTTTTCCTCTCCAAACTCCCTGCCTGTTGTTTTCTCTCAAAACACGAGTCCATCTGTGTCTTCCCCAGCTATGGACGTGCGGCGACATGTGCGTCACTTTGAAAAAAGCATCTGTGTTTGCTTCTAACGGGAAGTGGGAATTGCCAAGAAATAATTGTCAAGACCCTTTGTTGTTTTCCTTTTTATACCTGTTATTTCTGAGCAAAAATGACCAGAGCGTCCTTTCCTTACCAATGTAAATCTGATTTAATCTTACAGAGTTATGGTGAATATGGTTCTTTAAGCATCAGAACAAATACTATTGATTCCAGAGGATATCTACTTACCTCATTTGATCACACAGATAACTTCTATCTACACTGAGCTCTGTACTTCCTCTGCGGCAGCAAAGTTCATAGGGCTGATCTGGCTCATACTCCATATTAGTCACTCAGAGATATTCAGACTGAAGGACAGTTCAGGAATTCCCATGAGTGCACTGGAGACAGAGACAAGACCATTTCTGTGAACTATTGTTGGACATGAGCAGTAAAAATGTTATTTTAGGAAAAGCTGAATATGGGGGTGTAAAGAAAAATAGTAACAGCTTTTAAAGCAAAATTACCAAACTGAAATAACACATTACTGTCATTCAAATTTGGTGATTCCTTTAGGTTCTGATAGAAATACCACTTCAGGTGCAAACTCTCTCCAAGAGAACAAAATATCATTATCAATAAACTTCTACCTTATACTACACTGGCATAAATACAGATAAATCCTGGTGAAACGAGCCACTCAAAACATACAGTACAAGGTAAAGAGGAGAATTTGGCCATTGCACAGAGTGACTGCTTCTCAAATTTAGTTGTGCAGTAGTGATAAGAATAGTATGGTGAAGAGGAAGCAAAGATGAATCCAGGTATCACTTCAGCCATTTCTGTGTTTCTCCTGCCTTCTGCCCTTGGTGAGGTTACTGAGGGGCACGAATCCATGCATCATATCCTGTCCTTATCTCAGAAATATGAAACAATGAGCCGCTCCTTGCCATCAAATACCTGTCTTTCACAATTCTGCCCCTTTTTTCATCATTATAATTAATTTACTTCAAAGCAGCTAGTAAGTACAAAACATTTTGTTTCAACTCTGCAAAAGATGTAGGATTTCCCTGAGGAAAACCAAGCCACGCAATGACAACACTGTTCAATAAAAACACAAGATCTGCCATGCAATGCAGACTTATCCCTTCTGTGGCAGGAGGGCCATTATTTTGATAATTGGGATGATAAGTTCTGGAAAGAAATTAAAATATTTTATCCAAACCTTTCAGATGTATTCTTCAAAAAAACCCCAACAGTTCTTCATTAATTTTCCTTTTTCTTTAGAGATTGCATTTGGAAGTTGCAGCTCATCCTTAACTAATAAAGGTTTACACACAAGGGAATGTTCAAAATTACGAGAATAAAAAGTAAACAAAATCTAAATATTTTGCCTTCTCAAGACCAAATTATCTTTTCAATCACATGTTTAAAATCTGCTTTACATTCCCCAAAGTAAGAACTTCTGGCTCAATCACCAAAAATACAGATTTACAGGAAGAGAGTACAATTTCATAAATGTTGGTGTTTCTCTGCAAACTTCCAGATTAGTAAGCAAAGTCATGGGATTGTCCATCAAAATCAAATCTATAAAACCTTAGCTGCTAGTGGCACGATGTAGCAAACTAGAATTAATCTAAGACAGCTACCTGATTGAAAGAAATCATCTTCTTACAAAATATCCTTGGTGTTCCCAAGACCTCTGCCTTAAAATCACATTACCATAGTACTAGAAATTTAGGGGAAGTCCTGTCTCTGGGCACTACCAGCTTTTTTCTCCCAGACAGGATCACCCTGTGGGACTTGTATGAACTTCTCTTGAAGGCCTCAATTTTTTCTTCAGAATGGCTCAGACTGTTCTGAGCTGCAGGTATTTTGAAAACAAAATTAAGTTTCCATACAAGGCTAAAAATATTCCCTGAGCCTTCTCCCACATCACTCTGAAGGAGCTGGACACTACTATGCTATCAATACAGTCAGTATATTTTTCAGGAACAAAATACAAACATCGAGTTAGAAGACTTAGTGTAAGTTTGCTAAGTACTTTTGCTTCCTTTCTTGGTCATGGTTATGAGAAAGTGTTTGTTTAAATGGGGAGGAAAATGAACAGATTCCCCAGACTTCCCTCCTTTGCCAGCGAATACAGCGCTCACTGGACTTTGTATAACGTGGTGAAAAGGAGAAAATTAAATCCTCTTGTCCGTCACTAGGCTGTTTTGCACTTTTCCAATAAATGTACACTTGGGGCCACCTCAGTTTCTACTGACTTCTGTAGGGACTTAGGAATAAGGAGGAAGGTCTTTGGTCTAAATTCTGCGCTCTTACGTACTGGCATTAGTCCTGAGCAACTTTCCTAGCACTCCAACAGCAATGCTGAGGGGGACCAGGGACGTGGCAGCGTTCTGTGGAACTGTCCCCAGAGTAAAAGCTTTTGATGTGGAGGCTTAGCCACAGCAGATGTGTGGCACTGAGAAGAAGAGAAGGATGCCACTCCAGCCTCACACCTCTGCTGGGCTGCTGAGCTGCCTGAAAGCAGCAGTGGGATAGGAAATGAGAAGCTGCAGAGCAGCCAGGCGTAGAGAATGAGTTAAACCACAACTAGCAGGAGAACACACACTTGAGTACACAGTGTGTATGTGCTGCCTCAAGCTTCCTTCTTCCAAAGAAATCCCCCAGCCTGCAGGAGCTGAGCCCACCGCCCATCTGGAGGTGGTTTGGCAGCGTGCAGGGAGTGAGGGGTTTGTTCTAGTCCCTTTCCAGCAGAGCGTGTTAACAGCAGAAAATCATTACAACTTTCACTATTGGCAAACTGCAGGGACCTGAGGGAGCCAGGGGACAGGCAGAGACATGTGGAGGACAAGGAAAGGCAAGTTCCTGGTCAGGCACATTAGAAGGCTCTCTGAAGAGCAACCTGTGCACTGCACCCTGTGGATAAGGACCTCAGCCCTACCACTGACAGATCAGCACCTGTCAAAGCACACCAAAACTCTTTAAACAAATAAAGCAGAAAGGGCTTATTTCTTTAATTTTTGGGATATATAACTTTCAAGAAGGAATTTTAATCCAATATGCACATATCATTTCCTACTAGATCCACAGAGACAGACTTTGCAGAGATAAAGACAACAGTATTAACCATGCATTAATTTCATATCCCTTTTCAATGAATTTCCATCTCATCTCTGTGTGTCAAACATCTGTGAATGATTCTGCCAAAACTCTGGAAGCCAGCTAGGAACTACCGGGCAAAAGGGAAAGCATCTGTGCTCCGGATAGCACGGCTGGCTGAGGGGTGCTGCTCACCTGCCTGCAGAGCACACGCCCTGCCACCAGTTTGACAGGATGAATTGGAGGGCAGATCAATGAGAGGCTCTCTGAGAAAAGGCCATGGCACATTTCAAAAGCATTTTTTTCCTCTCACTCCTCTGCTTTTATGCACTGCTCACATTGCTTCAGTTATTTCACTTCTTTAATCTGATAAACATTAATAAAAGAGCAAGTTCTCCTCCCAGCACTGATTTTTTTAATCATTTCTTTAGGTGGTGAGCTTACAGTCTGCTCCTTTGCCAGGGTCAGACAGCTCAGATTACACAGCCACCTTCCTGCCTTCACACCCAGGGATTTATGGAGAAAGTTTCTATTCTGCTTTGGAGTCAGTGAAACTCAACGAGGCCTGCAGCACAACCAGCTTTTTTGTAATGTCCTGTACTGAAGGGAACATTGTTGTTGATTACTCAAATGTTTTTACCTTTAATGGCTTTCTTCAAATTGCTCCATTTCATTGTGTTGAGCTTAGCTCTCTGACTAATCTGCTCCACTGAGGAATAAAATATCGGCTGTATTTTTCTCATTTTTTGAATAAAAATGGATTAAGTTGAATTCAAGTTACCCTTTTTGTCAACAAGGAAGAACATAACTATTAAGAAAGCTTTTCTCATCATTTTGAAGGCCTTTCTTCTCTGTTTACAGCTCTTGTTATTTGAGCATTAGTGTGGGCAAAGCTGGGTTGGCATGAACAGTCTGCAGAGCACATTTCGGGCCCATAACACAGATTTGCTACCTCCAAATCAGATTCTTGATTAAATAAGCCATATTTTGAAAGGCTTAGGGTTGCTTTTTAAAGGTCAAGACATTCAGGCAGAGAACAGAAACAGTGTGTACAAAGCACAAAGCCTGATCGGTGTCCCAAGGACCTTTGCTAAGCAGCAGGGGCAGTGAGGAGCCCAGAGCACTCAGCGCTCCAGCGGCAGCTCCTGCGGGATGTGGAGCTCTGCTGCCTGGGTGCTGTCCCCTTCTGACACGGTCACTGACACGCCCACTCTCCACGAGGGCACAAACACTGTGTCTCTTTTCAACAGGGCTCTTACTATTTGAGATGTCACACCCTATGTTGTTATCTTTGTCTTTCCACTGGCTCTGCCTCATGCTGACTAGCCAACCTGAAGGGTCCTGGAGTTAAAGGAACTGACAGATATCCACAGACAAACACATAAACTGAAAGGTATTTCACTCTCTTTTTTTTTAATGAGCTTGCAGTAAAAACTTCAGAAATTATTTCGTATTGCTATTCATGAGCTATGAGCTACTCTTCTCCTCAGAAACAGCACGAATTCTGGAGAAATTGGGAAAAAAATAAGAAAGAAGCTCTGTTTTTGAGTAAGACAGGCTATTTCAATCCAAAGCTTTCCTACTGAGATGTGAAGTGACCAGTCTGTCCTAACGCTTTGAGCCACTTCGAATGAAAACCAGCTGGGACCTCCAGGGACCCCCAAAGCAAGTCAGGACTGCTGGCAAATGGAAACAATAGTGCTGTGCATGTTTCAGTTTAACACTCAGCTGAGCTGTATCTGTGCTAAAATCGACATTCTGCAAGTTTTTATGGCTGGAAAGCACTTAGGAGAACTTGCAGTATTCACTTTCAGTTTTACTGACTAATTTACGAACAACTTGTATTTATTTTCTTTCCTTATTAGTAACCATCAACATTGTACAATTCCAATTCCTGACCATTTTGTTTCCATTGATATAATTATATCCTTTTTGTTATATATTTTTCATCCTAAATAATGCATACTACTGCAAGCAATAGAATTATAAGATTATAGCTGTTTTCCTGTAAATACAGAATCCAATCCTGTCAATACAAATTCAATCAGCATTGGGGTTTTCATCACAAAACCCACACGTCAGCTGTCAAAGATAAAATAGATTTTGGCAATTACAATCAAAATGTACACACTGCAAATTCAGATAACACAGGATAAATGCATCTGAAGTCTGTGTAAATGTACTGAAGTCTAGTACTGCAATACTTCTCTGTCTGTGCTTTTATCTGTTAATATTGCTGTGCTGGAAGTGTTTATCATGTGCTCTAGGGAGCATAAAATTCTTACAAAACACAGAAAATCCCTCTTCCAGATCAATAACAAAGGAAAACAAAAAGACAGAAAAAGGCCATGTGCCACACTCATGAAGTCCTGCCTCTCTGTCCATTTTGTACCTCTGTCACCCAGTCTCCCATGGAAAGGAGGAAAACAGCAGGGGATATGTATGTATGTATGTGTTCAGTGCAGGATGAACTGAGAAGCCAGACCACATCCTGCAAGCACTCAGCTGTCCTCGCAGGGTGGCCCATGCTGTGTCACTTGTCATTTTCTCTGGGGTCGTATTATTATTTGAGCCATGACAACACCACATAAACTTGTTTCCGCTTAAACACTTCACTCTGGAAATAAATAAAATGAAAATAAATTCGATAAGATCAAATAAAAGTTACTTTTTTTTTTTATTTTGAATTTCTGAAAAGAGACCAGACTTGGCAGCCAGGGCTGAGTGTCTGATTTTCTCCTAAACCACAGGCCCACAGAGCAGATCAGGCAGTCACCAGTGAGGTACAAGCCATTTTCAGATGCTCACATTATCCATTTGCAAGCAAAGGTGCCAAAATAGGTCTGCCACATTTTGTTGTCAGAACTCCTTCTGTCTCCCCTAGGATGTGCTACAAGCTGCCAGAAGTAGCTGTGTCACCCCCGTGGGTATAGAAAGGACAGACAGATTAAAAATCAGCTCCCTGGTGATTTACAAGACTAAACGTAATTCTAAAACAGGGTGACTCATTTGATGTAATTTTAGCTATGACAGAAACTTGTTCTATAGCCTAAGTCAAATCCCATGAACTTTCCATTTTGCTATAGCCACTTGTAGTAGAGCACCAGTGACAACTATTGCTGTCCTCACTGATCTAGTGAGGAGACAGTGATTAACAGAAAAGCTTTTAGGCGATGCAAATGGTATTTGGATTCTAACAAAACTGGGTTTACTTTGTCCTTTGTACAGGTTTTACAGCAGCACGTGAAGCCCCAGCTATGCTAAATGCTGCAGAACACAGGGCCACAGAGAACCCCTGCCTCAGAGACCTGACAGTCTGTAACCTGCCAGTGATGAACTGTAAGTAGGAACCAAGTGTGAAAGACATGTAGCCACAGCAATTCAGAACCAGTAGCTCTTGGAAGACGCACTGATTTCCTGAGGGAAAGCTCCGGGCACTCACATCAGCCCAAAGCTGTAAAAACCAGAGATGAGGCAACGTGAAGAGCTGCTGTGGGGAACACCTCCCCAGCAGAGGTCTTTTCCAGCCTAGTTGATTGTGTGGTTCTGTTTGATCAGATGGCTGCTGATTTGGGATCAGCAACACAACACCATGAATACACTGTTCAGACTCCCTTGGCTGAACAAATGTCTGCACCACAGAGGTCCTGAGGGACAAGTATGGAACTGAAGGACAAAATGGAAGGATCCCGAGTACTCCATACCCTTCCAAAAAAAAAACAAATGGGATCCAAAAATAGACACACAATCAAGTATGAGAACTTCTTTTCAGTCTGACTGTTCTCATATGTTTTGTTTCTGAGTCTAATTAAAATACCAAGCAAGCCCATTACATTCACTTAGCAGTGTTGCAGTCAGCCTTAGCTACAAACTAATCTCTTACACATTTTCCTGGCTTGTTCAGAACAGTGAAGATTCTGTGGTTACACCTTTAGGCTATAATATCAGTGTTATATGTAAGTAATCTCTCTAATCACTTTATTTACTGGGGTTTTTTTTTTTTTGATCTCTCACAATCACAGATTTACTTAATTAACAGAATATGACTGTGCATTCCTAAAATGCCCTGAAAACAAGTTTTATCCCCACTGTTTAATACTTCAGTAACACATTCTATGTTTACTTGTAGGCTTTATATTGGACTGGGTACAAACTTCCATTCCCCCCACCAAAACATTCATAAATTTAAAAAAAGAAAAAAAAAAAAGAAAAAAGAAAAGTGAATATTTGATGACATACCCACCCAAGCAAGAGATATATGTGTGATACAGCTTCCAGCACAAAGAATTTCTGACTCCAGGTCTCTAAAAAGTATAGTGATGATTTTCATTCATAATTATTTTTCCAGAACTCATGCTGCACAAAGAATGCCAATGATGTTTATTCTCATGAGTAAATCAGATCACAGTTTTACTGAACTATGTTTCCTCCTAATGGGTCAAAAAGAGTTAAAAGCAAAAGCTGGGTCAAAGGAGCACCTCATCTTTGAAAATGTGTTCTACATAGATCAATAGGAAATGTTCAACAGTTTAATTATTTGGCGGGTCTGGACAAGATCAAATCTCCTATTACTCTAAATATTTCATAGTGATAGTAACAAACAGTGCTAGAAAGACTAACCAGCTCTGTACCACAGAAACACTCCTCATGTTATCTACTGAAGCAGAAATTCACATGTTCAGTACTAAGATTCCAAAATATCAAGAAATAAAATAATCCTGTTTAACAGGTATTAACCCTAAGTCTCAGCAAGACAAAATTAAAAAGAACCAAACTAAGAAAAACATGTCTTGAAATTCCACATAAGATCCTGAAGACAGAGAAGAAGCAAGCATTGTTCCATTATTTAATAAGGAAATTGCAGATCATTTTGCCTGACATCAACGTCAGGGAAACTGATGGAAAGGCTGGTACAGGAAGAAATCAGTGTACAATTAAAGGATGATAGTACAATTAACGCCAGTCAACTCAGAAAATTAGTTTTGTCAGAAAAAAAAAACCCAACCTTCCTATTTTCCCAAGAGACTATGAATTAGTTTGATAAACTCCTGTAAGATTTCTGTAGGGCTTTGGCTCACAACTCTAGAGGATTTTTGACACAAACCCCAGCAATGTGTAATATCAGTCTGATCCATACTAAATGGACCCAAACCATACTGAATGATCTGAACAAAAATACAAATTACTGTTGAAAAAAGCTGCAAATTACAAAAAGTTATAGAGATACAAATAACAGGAAGGACAGGCCCTTAATACAGACCAACTAAGAAAACTTAGTGAGGTCTGGCCTGTATTTTAACACAGAGAAATCTAAGTTACTCATTAAAAGAACAAAGAAAACTGTCTCATTTCCAAGAGAGAAAATGATTTTGTGAAAAGCAGTTAGTGTGAAAAGAAACAGTACTAGTAGAACCAGGCAGACACACATTCTCAGAGCAAAGTGTAGGCAAAAGTTATACTTATTGCCCGAGATGGGTTAAACTATGATCCTACAGTCCTTAGGTCCTACAGTCCTTAGGTCCTAAGTGCACCTACAGTTTCACCATTGCCCAGACCTGTGTCCTTCATCAAGTCTGCACTAAGCCTGGTGACACCACTGGAGAACGGGCATAGAATTCAAGATGACCTTGATAAATTGGAGAAATGGATTGCAAGCACAGGATGCAATCAAAAGAGTTCAAGAGCAAGAGAATACAGTTAGGCAGAGGTAAACAGGTGCACAGGCACCACCTGACTACCTGGCACGTATTTAGAAAAGAGGAACAGAGCACCCATGGTCACCACAAGTCAACAGTATCAGGCTGTTTCCAAGAAGGCATTTCCAAAGGTGACTGTATTAGCAGGAACAAAGTCTTCAAGGTACCCAAAATATCCCTTCCACTTCATTTAGTATTGAGTTGTGTTCAACTGGATTGATCCGGGCTTGGTGAGACACTGAAGGAATGGTAGAGACAATCTAGGAAATGTCCAAGGTGAAAAAGAATGATCAGAGGGCTGGAAAACCTGACGTTCAAGGAAGAACTGAAAGATGTGGCACTACTTAGCTTCAAGAAAAGAAGGCCGAGAGACAGACTTGGTAACAGTTTTCTGACTTACCCTGAGACTTCCAACTTCTAACTTCCAACAGAAATTGGAAAGAGTTCAAATTTGAGCATGGTTGCTTGACATATTAAATCCTAGTATGTTAAACTCAAATCCTAGATCACATTTTTCAGGAGATGAAGTTAGACAGTATTTCCCAGACAAACACCCTTGTGTTACGAACAGCTCTGAGAAGCTGCTGCTTTCCTGAGGTTAACAATAATTTCTCATGGTACTTTGATTGACGCAAGTGCTCAATCACATTCAAATCAAAATAGGAGGAAGCTACTATTTTACATGGCTTCCTGTAGGACATATGCACTGTTATCCCAGAGGGGAAGGCAGGTTATGCAAGGAGTGAGCAGCTCTGCACAGCTATGTTTATTTGGGAAGCATTTCCAGCAATTATTTGGAAAGGACTGAGAGAATAAACTGATAAGACATTCTCATAATTCAGTATTTTCATCACTGAGTAACAATTAGATTTTAAATGAATTGGATTTTGGTTGCTGTTGCGCTCTCTTTATGCAACTTATATAATGGAAAGGAAATGGAAACTTGCTTCACTGATTCTTCCACTGCATATGTGTTTGCCTGTATGTGTAAAAGTGCTGGCTAATAAAGAAGCAGAATTGTTTCCTTTACCTTATCATATTCTAGCCCCACTGGCAATATAGTACAGCACTTAACTTGATTTAGGAGCCAAAATGGGCCAACTGTTTTCCAGATTTAAGGGATGGTAAAAAGACAGCCAATTCCCACTTCTTAGCAAAGCTCAATGCTGCTCCAGCTCATCTAATGAGTAAGTCAGACAAGTTAACTATGATGACATCTGAAACTACTTTCTTCTCTTTTAAAGGAAAATGATATGAAAGCATAATACTTTCAAATAAATTTAAATAGATATGGAGTTCTTCGAGCATAAAATAGCACATAAAAACTTCTTGGTTATATACTTCCATATTTCTTCTTACTAATTATCATGAGCTAGCAGCATCTTTAGTATATAATTCAATATATACCTGGGGTATATATAAAAAAAACCCTTTTCTTAACTCCTTACACAATATTTGCAAAACATCAAATGAAAGATTTCAACTAAAAAGCTTTTCCATCACCCAGTCCTGCTATAGCATGGCCTACTGATGGAAAAGCATCCTGCCTTTGACACTGAACTCTCAAGCAGCTTCTACACTTGAAGTGGACATTTTTATTTGTATGCCATTACTACAATCCCCTCTCAGTTTTATAGCTACTTTACACAAATTCTGTCCTCTGAGTTCTGGAAACAAACTGGAAAGCTGGGCGTGAGCTAAGATACATGGAGCTTTTTCAGAGCACTTTGGAAGCCAAAATTACAGAAGACTTTTTCCACTTTTACCATTCATTCTTTGTTATGCTTGGCCTTCGTCCCCTCCTGTCACCTTCAAAATGAAAACAGCATGTTCATTATTATTCATGGAAATTCATTGGATACAGAGAAAGTATCCCTGTTTCCCCCCAGCTGTTCCACTTTTATTTCTTTTGGGAAAGACTATGCTATTCTTTGCTTGGGTAGCAACCCTTTGGACTGCTGCTTTGCCACTGCATTCACAGGAAGATAATAATTTGCACTGGCTTTATTGATCCTTATCTGTAGGCTAAATAATAGCCCACGTGTCCCAGTGCCTTGTGACATGAAGTACAGGGATGCTGCATCTGTCTCAGATGGCCTGGTATTTAATATTACATGTTTACAGTATTCAGCACAATCTTTGTTCTTGACTGGGGTTTACTGGATGTTACTACAGTATAAATGCTTTTTTCTATTAGTGCTACTCCTAATTACATGAAATGAGTCGCTATGTATTGCAGCTGACATAATTTCATTGGCCATTACCTTGTTATTCTCCTATGAGACAGAGAGAAAATCCTATCTTACTTTTTAAATACTAGTAATTAAATTATATTATTTGTCCTTTTGTAAAAAAACTCCTTCTGTCTCTTTACGGAAAAGATATTTCCATGTGTTTAGTCCTTCTTGTTTTTCCTGTCTAGATCACCTCTGATGATTCTGCAATCATCAAAATTGCAGAGATGGGATGAGCAGTATTATGATCAATATTCCACATGAGACCATTCAGGGAATGGCATTTTGGATATTTATAAAATCTGTATTGTATAACTGTATGTTTTACATTGCTATTATGCTTTAGCATTCTAACATAGTGTCATTTTCCCAAAGCTTTGCCTAGCTTAGGAGCTCTTATTGCCCCAAAACACTTTTCCTGAAACAGTTAATTTAGAAATCTACAAGTTACATGACAGGTTTATTTTCTTTTTTTGTTCTATCAAACTGCTCTTTCCAGTTTCCAACACTAAACATCTGCTTCATGTATTGCTATGTTGCCTGTTTATGCAGTTTGCTTGATAATTCTCTATTTTCCTGCTGAAAGATTTCTCTTTGCCTCGAAGAGCAGCTTGAGTCATGCAGCATGTAACTGGCTTATGCTTTACCTTCACATTTGCTCTCTGGTCACCATGCACATTATTATTCCTGAGATTCCTTTGTAAGAGAGTAACGTTCGTGCAGAACTTCCCTTTCTGGGTGCCTCACATTACACACAAACTCCCATAGCCAAAGGATACACGTGTCCAAGTGAGTGCTATGCACAGATGTGACACAAAGACACAGAAGATAAAAGTTTTCCCCCGAGATCATGGACAGATTCTTAATCCCTTTGCTGTGATGTTCCTGCTGATATTCTTTCCCAGGTTGCAGAATCCCACCTCTCTATAAATCGAGTCTATATACACCTGAAAGGGGATTAAAAGCAGCAGAAAACAGTTTATGCATGTTATCTTACCTTCCAAGACACTGCATGTGATGACACAGGAAGCCATAGATGTGCATCCTACTTTGTGAAAGGTCTATTGTGAATGCAGAGAATAATTATAAAGGAGTGCTTGTGCACACCTTAGAATAGAACTAGAATACATGAAAGTGATGCTCAGTGTTAACCAAAAATTCAGTCCTAGCTGTCTAATTTTAGAAAAAGTAGGAGCTGTGAGTAGAGCATCTTCAGAGCTAGGCTGTGCCTATTAAATGTCTGAAAGGGATGAAACAGCCGCACTGTAGGCATGAAGGATTGAAAAGCCAGGGCTTTAGCACTCATATCCAGGCTGAGGTCTGTCAAAGACCGCATATTGACACCCAAGAGCGAAACTCTCCGAAGCGACACCCGATTTACCACTTTTTGGAAGCAGGCGGGGCCGCGGCGGAGGTGGAGCCGGCTCTGGCCGCTGCGGGACCGGCGGCCGGGCCGGAGATGCGCTGAGGTGCCGCACATCGGGGTTCCTGCCACCCGCGCACCTGGGAGCGGGGTGCAGGCAGGGAGTGGGAGCCCTGGGCACCGGCAGCTGGAGGAGGGCCGGGATAGGGGGAAGGCAGCGCCGGCAGCCGCGGCAGGAGGCGGCAGAGCGGCGGCGGGGGCATGGAGGGCTNATGGAGAGCTGCTCTCCCCCCCCGCCGGAGCAGGAAGCGGTGGAAGCGTGGCTGGACGATCACGGCGACTTTACCCGCTCTTACTTTGTTAGGAAAGCTACAAGGTAAGACCGGAGCGGCGGCGGATAGAGGCAGTTCCTTTCTTCCCAGCAAAAAGTCATTCTTTTCCACTTCCCTTCGCTGTCTCCAAAGAAAATAAAAAGAAGCGACTCCCCCTCCTCCCCTCCCTGCGCCCCCACCCTCGAAAGAGCAAAAACTGGAACCAACAGGCAGCAGTCCCGTTCGGCTGCCACCGAAAGCCACATGCGGCGCTTCCTTGCGGGCTCTCGCCTTGAGCCCCCGGCCCGCGGCCGCTCCGCTGCGGGAAGCGCCCGCCCAGCACCGGCAGCCGCTCAGTGAAGCCGTTCCAGCCTCGGAGCTCCCTGCCCTGGGCTTTTAGTTCTTTATTTTGTGTTCTCCTCGCTTTATAACAGCCATAACCAACTTCTCGTGAGTAGCAAGTATGTTTTTTCCCCGCCCTGCGAAGCGGGTAGAAGCCTCAGACAGCATCTGATGTCTTGTGGAGGGCGGGTTTTGTCAGTACTTAGTCATCTCAAAACAAAGCGCTGCCCTTCAAGAGCTCCGTCACCCTGCGGGCTCGTCACCTCTTTTGACATCTGGGCGGCCCCCGGCGGGGCGAGGGCGATAGGTTAAGTGCTGAAGGAGCGGACGAGCCGTGCGTGATCCATTCGAGAGCGGAATTCAGCCCGAGCAGGGGGGCGCGGGGGGTCCGTCCAGTGGGGCGAGCGCCTCAGGGACGCCGTGCTGCCCCCAGGGACTGTGGGAGCGGAGCGGGGCTGCAGCCCCGGGCAGGGCAGGGCTCGCTGCCCCGGGAGCACGGACACAGCCCCGGGCAGGGCAGGGCT
>WEIV01024008.1:95262-133361 GCA_013390005.1 Calyptomena viridis
TGCTCGGGGGCGGCCGCTCCGCGCTCGCCCCTTCCCGGTGTCGGTTCTTGCGAGGAGCCCGATGTTGAGGACCTGAAGAGCTCGTCTGGGCTTTTTCTCCCCTCTTTGGCTTGACATGCTGCCTTTTGGAGATAAGACGAGGTATTTGCTCACCGTTGTCACACACTTCAGCGGCGGGACTTCAAGTCGAATTGGAGTAAATTCGGCTATTTTTAGAAGCGGAGTCAGGTTTCCATTTTGAATACTTTCCGATAAACAAAGCAGTGGGGATGCAGAGCACGGGCGATCTGCAGCTCCCACGGTATATCTTAGCGAGAGCTCGGGTTGCTGAGCGCTGTGGTTGGTGCCTGGGACACGCCGCCGTGTCCCGCGGGCTCGCTTCGCTCCGCTCCCACCATCTGCTCAGCGCTCCTGATTTACTTCTTTCTCGAGTCACTTAGATGGATGCACTCTGAATAAGGTTTTGCTGCTGCTCCTCTCTGCATGGGATGGGGCGGTAAGAAGAGAAATCCCCATTAATAATTGACTTGCAGAGAGCTAGAAAGCTTCAGGGGTCACCCGCGTACTTGTGACCATCTGTCACGCAGTCCCCTTTCTTCCGCTGCTGCTGCTTCCTTAGGTTCATTCAACAGAAATAGTAATAAAAATGCCTTTAAAAATGTCTTTTAAATGTTGATTTCTTGTAGAAAGAGGCTGTGCATAGGTGCAGAATGCATAGGTGGAAGTAGTTCACCTTGATACTCTCCGGAACACTAGTGCATGGTGTGTCCGTGAAGGGCAGCTTGTTTGCCCAGGAAATACGGTGTTAGCAGCTTTGAGAAGTGGCATTTTATTAGTTCAGCTTGTCACACTTCCTTTGGAAACTGGATGTAGTATGGAACAAATAGAAATGCTAATTAATAGTAACCGCTGTGTCAGATTTGTTTTCCCCATGGATAGGTTTGGCTAATCCTTTTTTTTTTTTTAATGCTGAGGCACAGTTTTGTGTTTGTGCGGGTCTGAAATAGGCAGTAGTTCAGAAAATACAATTCAGTCGCGTCTCCGTGACAGCGATACCTCTGCATTTAGAGAGGGGCTTGCAGAAAAACTGTTGACTCCTGAGTTCTTGCTTGGCAACAATTCTGTGATGTTTTTGAGAGAATGGAAACATTGCATTTGTCTCAAAACTCTCTTCTCTGCTGTCTTGCATGGAATGTTTGGGGAGGGTTTTCTGTCCTTACTGTGTAAGTAGAAAACTATATAATAAGGAATACCCCTTTTATGTGTAAGCTTGTATTTGGAAAGGCAGTGACAAATGATTTGGCTGTATGTTGGTTCAAAGATGATGACATGTAAAGCTGGGTGGTTTGAAAGAACTGATGTACTTTGTAAAGAGGTTTAATGTTCCACATGGTAGTATTACTTAGAGTTTGAAAAGAGAAAACCCTAAAATTTAATGCCATGCTTTGTTGCAGCTGAAGCTTCGTAAAGCAGCAAACATTGAACAAAGACTATGCTGTTAATGTTTTGCTACTTAGCATTATATTTACTCTCTCAAGTAAAGCAGCGTTTCTTGAACTAGTTTCAACTCTTTTCTAATCATAATTTACTGCTTCTCATTTATTGTTTTGCTTCATAATATGCCAAAGTTCTCACTGGTCCTGAAAGCAATAGACCAAGAGGTTAGTTAATTTGGTTATCTTGAGGAGCATGGAGGCATATTCAACTGCACGCTGCGAGGCACAATTGCTAATGGATAGTTTCTCTATCTGTTTCTCAAATATTTCTACATTGGAATAGGAAAAGATCACCAGCTCAACTATTTATGACAGTGTAATGCAAACCCTTTCCACTGAGAGTAATGAGCTTTGAATCAGAACCTAATATAGCAATTTTATGATGGGTAGTAAATAATTTAAACATTTTTCTTTGCAATTAATTAATTCCCTTGGCATTTTATACAGTACTTCTTTTGGTAATTCTCACCAATAAATGTTAGTTAGGTGTCTGAATAATACTTATAAAACAAATGCTTTGGGTGGACTTATGCCAATAGATTAGTTTTGTTGCATTTTTTCAAGTACGGGAGTCACATCATCTCATACAATCATCAAATAGTTGCCTCCTGCTCCAGTTTGCACAGGGCAGTTTGATACCAGTATCTGTTGTCGTGGTTTTAATAAAAATTGTATTTTCTGGCAAGGCAGCACTTTAAAAGAAGATGTTTCTTTCTATTAATAATTAGTTGGTAAGAG
The DNA here is from genome assembly GCA_013390005.1 of Calyptomena viridis. Lineage (NCBI taxonomy): Eukaryota > Metazoa > Chordata > Aves > Passeriformes > Eurylaimidae > Calyptomena > Calyptomena viridis. The sequence continues at coordinate 97,497 of WEIV01024008.1, forward strand.
TTGCTGGGCTCCCCAGTCCATGTTCTGGATTCTTGGAGAGCAGGGCTGCAGGTTGTCTGCTTAACAAATGTACACCTGCTTTTCTCTCTTCTCCCCAACTTGTAGAAGGTGAGCCTATGCAAAAGGCTTGCACCTTGTATTTGGGTGTGCAGTGTCACACAGCTGCTCCCTCGAGTCTGTGATGGCTTTATGGAGACTCTCCAACAGAGCTGTGTTGATCCCACCTGCACAGCACGAGGCTGCAGTTCTTCAAACATGTAATTCAGGTGAATCGCTTCAAATTATCCCTCCTTTGAGGGTGGGAGAAAAGTGTGATCCCGTGAGTAGGAGGCTGTGGAATCAGTTATTTATTACTTTATGTCACACCAGTGGTATGCTGAGGCAATATAAAGCTGTTACCCACAAAGTGCTGTTCCCGTGTGAGCAAAGTGCAGAACAGCAAAGGGGAAGTGTGTCACCAGCACACCTGGGGATGAGGTGGATTTGGTTCTCTCAGTGATACACAGGCTGACAGAGCTGGCTGCTGAGTTTGTTACTGCACCGTACGGGGTCAAGACATTCTAAATGCACAGCTCCTGCTAAATTTAATCTTTTGTTTTGTTTTCCATATGCTCGTTATTTTTCCCCTTCCAAAGTTTTAGAACTGCCTATCATATGCTGGCTTCCCAGAAGCAGAAACATTTCGAAGTAAAATGATTCTTCTTTTAGATTGTGTCTTATGTTTCCCCATCCTGTTGCTACAATTATAATTGTTCTAATTAGATGCTATGAAGGCATAATCTGCAGTCTTTTTTTTTTTTTTTTCCTGTCACATTTATGGTTAAATTCATTACCCTTTTTGTCTTTCTGAAGTTTTATCTTTTTTACACTCTTTAGAAAAAACAATCCATTGCCATGTTCAAACATCATATTTATTTTAACCCCCTGTAGGGAATACTTCAGTGTTTTTGATTTCCTGTTTGTCCCAACTTTCAATAATATGGGAGTGATTCTCCCTCTTAGTGTTCTTTGCAATGAGAAGCAGCAGACTGTCAAAACAGCCAAAGTATTTTACTTTTTTCCTCCTCTTGTTTAGAGGTAAATGCATTGTTACAGGCAGTGTAGTCTTGTTTCCTAACTGTTTGGTGTGATGGAGACAAATTATTGACCCAAATCCTGTATGCTTTTCACTGGAAATAAGATTACTTTGTTATAAATACATCTTGGCTTATTAACAGGGTTGGGAAATATTTACAAATGAATTAAGGCGGGGTTGTGCTTGGAAAAATAAATGTCCTTAACAGCGTGGTACTTCATAGTGCTTCACTGAGGATCCCAGAACTGGCATTTACTGAGGAGCTGTGCTGGAATTCAGAGATTGCATAACTTGAATATATCAATTACATTTATTACTTTGAAAAAACTCAAGCACAGTTGTTTGGGGTTTTTTCATCTTGATGGCTGGTGGACAATCAATTTGTAATGTGTTGCCTGCATTACTACATCACTCAGGACATTTGCTTTCTAGTCTCTGTGTCTGGAGGGCTTTTAAAAATGTCTTTTTTTTTTGAGCTGTCTATTTGAAGTTGGATCTCATAAACATTACGTGTCATATGCATTATGTCATTGTTAAGCAGACAACCACTGTAATACATGTGTGCTTAATTTTTCTAATTGAATGACAGTTCAGATTTTCAAAATAGAGCTATTGAAGGTTTTCTGCTTTGGCCTGTGCTTTTCTTAAAGAGGTATTAGTGACATACAAAAAAAATAATAATCCTGAAAATACACAGGTGTGAGCCATATTCATCCCTGGCATGACCCTGGTACGTAGCCAGTGGGTTTTAAACTTCTGTGATGGAAAGACCCCTGGCAGTTTTCCAGTGGAGTGCAGATTGGCGGATGTGCTGGAAGGGGACTTTTCTCAGTGACCCTGTCTGAGGCAGTCACTAGAGGACTGCAGGCCCACTGATTCTTGGGACCATGGCTTAGAAACCACAGGAAGCAGTGCTGTTAATGCAGGGATCAGAGTATTTTCTCCCACTTACTTGGTTTTATTGGATGTTTACTGAACTTTTCTGAGAACTAAGGACAGGAAAAAAATCAATTTCTGTGAAATCTCGGAAAGTTTTCTTGTTCATCTAATGACCTTCACAGTTATCCCACTTATAAATAATGTATCCATCTCCTTATGCCTTTCTTGATAACAGCAAAGTATTAAGATTGTCCCAAAATATTTTCTACTGATTCAGAAAGCACTCAGGAAGGTAAGGAAAGTTACCCACCTGCATGAAGTTGTAAATGTGATTGAGTATTTTTGGCAATTGTTGTTGGACATAAAGGTAGGTGTATTTTGGAAACAATCTCTAAAACAGCAATTGTACACTGAAGAAATTGTCATTGAGAAATGATAAGAAACCACTTGCTAGCAATTTACATCTTGCATTTCCCCCAAAACTCTAAACTGAACTCCTACACAGAATCTTTGGTGTGAAGATGAGCCAGTCAGCAGAAAATCTGAGTAGCTACAAGGAGAATGTGCTTTTACTGTGTACTGTTGGCCCTATGTAATAGAGGTGTGCACAGTACATTAATTGAAATACAACTGATAAACCTTAGAGAACAGGTAGAAAATAAGATGGGGCAAACTGCCTTTTTTTTTTTAACATCTGTTTTTGCCTTCTTTTGTTTCAGGGTAACTTTATGATCGTATTACACTACTTGTGATAATGCCAATAGGCATTTGAAACCTCATTTCCATTTTTTTTGCTTTTACTGGGAAGACTTTAGAGAACAGGGTCAAATTCCTGGCAACTGGGGGAGAAAAGTGGAGCTGAGACACATGTTGCCTCTGCAGGACACAAGAAAGCTCAATACCTTTTATTTCTAAATGGTAGAAGTTCATGGAAGTTCTGTGTTGGGTATCTGTTGGAGAATCCTCATGTGAGGAGGACATTCATGTCTTTGAACAGGATTAGGACAAAGACCATAAATAAATAAAAAAAGATAAAGATAAATAAAAATATAAATCGAATTTTGAAGCTGAAGTGAGACTTTCACAGCATGTGACATTGTGCTAGCTTCCTGCACAAGGAAAAAATTCATGATATATCACCTCTGATGTCTTCAGATCCAATAAATTACATCATAGCCTATGTTTATGCTTATCTGAGTGGAAGATTAAAGCTGAATTGTGTGGGAATATATGGCTCAGATCAAGAATTACACACAAAAGAATTCTAGGCACTATATTCTTGACTTGAACTAATACACTACCACCTATTTCCATTTTCACCATTAAAGTATTTGGCTTTTGTCGTGAAAAAATACAATTCATAAAACCACAGTATAAAAGTATTTCTTTTCCTTACTGGCAAAGAAACACATAAATTTACATGGAATGCTTTCTAATCTATATGAATTAGTTGAAGAAAACTGTTAAAAAAAGGCATTAAATACAAAAGTCCCAGGAAAAAGTCCCAGGAAGGAAGCCCTACCCAAATGGCTCTAGTGAAAAACTCAATGGTTGTAATTTCACATTAGGTCTGGCACTGAAAATACAGCCACAAAATGTATTTGCTTAGTAAAAGATAACATATTTCCCATTTATTTGTGCATTATGGTGAACAAAGAGCACAGAGCCATCCCAAAGCCTCTGCACCACTTAAGTCCTATTTGTCCTGTTTTAGAAATTTAAGTGAAACTGAATTTGTGTTTAAGATTTATATGAGGTCTCCAGGTGGGTGTAAACTTAACTCTCAATCCATCTTTCACCAAAATTGCTGGTATTGTCCTATTGGTTTCCACAACAAAATCATTATGTGCATAGTTATTTCTAATATTTTGAGCTTGGAGCAAGAAATAAAGATCATGTCTTAGATTTTGACCTTCAATCCCAGAGGATTTATTCTGTCTTTCTTTATAGTATGAATAGAAAGTCTCTTCTGTCAAAGAAAGCTTTCTTACAAAAAGTTAAGTTTGCAGTTTGGTTGTTAAAGGAAAATATCCAAGAATAGTCTGTTAGTGGTAGTTCTCCATTTTCAATACTTTTGTTACAGATGACAAAGCAACCTCTGCCTCCTGTCTTAAAAAATGAGCACTCAGACAAGATTTAAATTTCATAGTCCTAAAAAGTTATTTCAGTCTTTTATAAGCATGGTTTGAATCAAGAATTTGAGTTTTTAATTTAGGTCTGTATTCAAACAGAAGTAATTCGTGCCACTTGAAATGTTTAAAGTTAAATGTATGCTAATACATTTGACCAAGTTGTGTTAAAAAATTGGCACTGACTTTAAGTCATAGTTGATCTTCAAAAACTGCTTGCCTACCACTGTGAGAAATGGTATGTCCACTAATTATGATAGGAAAAGGTTTAAGGAAAAACAACTATTGATTTTGTCAATCTACTCTTTTAGTCAGTTTGAAAACACTTCTTTTACACTTAGCTTACTGTTTCCATCTAACAAAGCCTTACACAGTTTAATTTTTTCCACGGCCAGAAAGGAGACAAACCCACTTAGGACATGATTGTTAAATAGGAAATACTAGAAAGAAAATGGGAAGGCAAGTGTAATATCCAAGTGGCTTTGAATTTCCACCTCCTTTGTTAAAACTGAGTAGTTTTTGAGTTGTTGCTAATGCTTTAAATTATTTCCATGTCTAAATTACGCCAGGATGTGGGAAGAGAAATTTGAAGACATCTAGTGGTTATTTTAAGGAAGGGAATAGAGAAAATAGTTATGAAGCTTAGCTTGAAATACAGTTGATTTCAACCCTAGCAGGATTAGGCCACAGGAATTCAGACAATTGAAAACTGGCCTTTTCTAGTAGGCAGGTTTGGAATCCTTCTGCTGGAGTGTGTTATCAGTAACTGATGGTTTGGATGAAAAATTAGCAAAACAGGTCCCACGACTACTGAAACATTGCACATGGTATATAGGGAAGACTTATGAGCAACAGAGAAAATGGGGAATTAATTGTTGTTTCACTGAAAGCTATTCCATGAATAGCCTTCAAATATCACTCCGTTCTGTCATGGCACTGTAATTATCATGCATTCTTTGTGCAAGATAAGTAAGATGCAGTTTTATCATTGTTGCATCTCAGTATTACTTTTGCATTTTGTCCAAAGATACTAAACAGTTGTTAAATGGTCACATTGGCACAGTTTTACATATGCAGTGTGGTTATATATCTGAGCAAGACAATCATAGTCTGGCTGTTAATATTTAAAAATCTTCACCGGGCTGGGGTTTTTTTGAGAAGTCTGCTGTGTTTTGAAGATAATCACAGTGCACCAAAGATGGGTACAATAAATTATTTAATATTCCCAGTGTCTGAGTAGAATAGTGCTTAGTGTCAAGTCAGCATGTTTTTTTTACATGGGCACAGAAGATACAGCAAGGTTCTCCTCAGGTCTTGGCCCTGGGCTTTTCTTCAGCTCTGTTTGTGCCCTCACGACCTGGCTCAAGCCATGTCACTTCCTTGTACCTGTGTTTTCTCACCCAGTGATTTTCTATTTTTGTTGACCATTCATATTGAAAATGTCTTGCTTTAGGGACAAGTCTAATTTCTATATAGCAATTAATAAATCAGTGCCAAAGAGTCTTTAATTCACCTCAAGTTCCCCAGTTCTCATGTACTGCACATAATGTGTGCTGCTTTATAAGCAATGATAGAGGGGAGAATCACACAATTTTTTTTCCTGCAGATGTTTTACCTGCCATTATATTCTCATTCCTCTCCAATTTTGTCACCTGCTAATGAAGTCACCAGACAAATTCAGCAGTCACTAGTTTCATGTGTTTTATAGAGGAAAGATTGGATTTGGCTGATAGGAGTGACTAAAAAATGGTTAGTTCATACTCCATTATTCCTGTTTATGAAGTCTGGGATGAATTACAGCTTTCTCCAGTGAAGGCCCATAGTGCAGTAAAGGATGCATCCAGCTCATGGGGAATGGATGCTATAACTCCTCAGCATGCAGTGACTGCTGTGCTGGGATAGGGACATTGCACTGATTTTAACTGTCTGCATGGGTCACTATGGATCAGTATCTGCTCCTGCAACTTCTAAACTATAGCAAGGCTCTTGTCCTTACAATCAACTCTTGACAATGCCAGTGCAACTATTCATATGAATAGGGAGTCACAAGTGGTTTTTTTTCTTCCTGTAGTCCTTTCAAAATGACATCTTAACCCTTGCTACTAATTCCCAGTAGCCTTACTTGTGGTTGAATAGTCTCTGGTATCAGATATCTGTTGAGCTGATTCTGTGCTGTGAGAGTTCTTGTGTTAGCCATAATACTCCTCTTGTCAGGCATTGTTAAATAGGATTGAGTGTCAACAAGCAAATGCGTGTCAGGACTTTGTCTGATTGATTTTAAATAGAGTTAGAACATGTCAGCTAATGAGAAATGCTACTTCTTCCACCCGGGTGTGTAACTGTGTGAGCAAAAGGAGCTAAATAGTTTCCTTGTTAGAAGAGGCATTCAGTAAAGGTCAGTGAACACTGTTCTTTTTCCAGCTGAATTTGAATGGCTTTCCTGTTGCCCAAGTAAAAATGCTTAAATGGTTTGAAGTTGAAAACCATGCTTTAAACAGTTTAGTTAGGGATTTGTTGTTGTTGTTAATCTAAAGAGCTTTCTGAGAATCAATGCACTACGTTGGCAAGTTATTGAACCACCATCTAAGAGGCATTAAAGGAGAGGAATCTGTTACTCATAATTCTGCAGCTCCACATACAGTTCTGTTCAGTGTTGAAGTGCTTCATAAATAGTGCAGATACCCCAAAAGTAGTCAGTTCTTGTTAACCATAATCCCTTTCATATGGCAGGTTTTACAGTTATGTTCCACATCCCTCTGTAACCTCCATAAAACAGAGAAATGAATGTTTATTTTACAGAGTAAAAAGGCAAGAAGGTAAAAATTGAATAATTTCAATAATTCAGTTAGAGAATGGATACTAGAATTCAGAGTGCATTGTTCTTACTGATTGCTATAACTACACCATTAAGGACAGGGGACATCATTACACAACACTCCAGAATAAATAAAATGAGGTTTCAGCTGAAAAATCAAACTTCTGCTTTAGTGTTTGCTTTGTCCACAAAAGGTATCAGATTCCTTCTCTGCCATGCATCTTGTATAAAAACATCCAGTGTAAACCAGAAGTAGGTGACATGATAGCATTTAATATTCTCTTATTTTTCATGGGTAAATAAGGAGTGAATCAGATTGCTCTGCAAATTGCTGTCACCCAGCAGTAGTACAGTTGTGACTCTAAGTCAAGTCACTTCTTTAAAACCACTGATTATTCCACACCTACCTTCTTGTGTCTGAGGTTCAAATGCACCCACCTGGCATTTTCAAGTTCTTTTCTGCACCTGTAGTGCTAGATGGCAAATTTGTGTAGAAAATGCTGACATTTCCAGGTAATTTCTTTTTTTGAGATCAGATTAAAATAAAAAGGACCCACATATAACACATATGATGACAAGAGTAGCCAGCACTGATTTTAGTTGTACTGCATTTACTTACAAATTTTTTTGCACCTTTAGCTGTTCCTTTTTCTTAAGGATATTTTTGGTCCTTTTCACCCCAAATTTTTATTCTTTCTCATTTAGTTTAATAAATGAAAATTACAAATGTTACCAAATGCTGGCCCCTTATTCTGACAATGTGCAAATGTGGCATTGTCCCATGCAAACCATATTATGATTTCTGTAATACCTGGTCACGACTCCCATTTATCCTGTTTAAGTAGTGAAAAGTAATATTGTTAAAGTCAAAGTTCTAGTAGTAAATTAATTGTTCTTTATGCTGCTTCATTGCATGGAGCATTCGGATGAAGTGACTCCACAAAAAATAGGTATCACTGCTATGGTAAAGAAGAATCACTGGTGTTTTTATTAATTCAGTTTTTTATAGCATGTGGTCTCCAAATGATATTTGTGGTTGCAAAATCTGAAAAACTCTTTCAAACTTCCCTAATAGGAGACAAGTAAGTTTGCTGTTGTGGATTGCTTGCTAATAAAAATAATATTGGTGGACTTTGCTTGCAGTAGTGCAGCCTACATTGTAGATGGAGGTGTTTTGTAAGAAAAATCAGGCTGTTGTACAGTGCTTTTCATACTCAATGTACAGCAATGCATGTAACCGATGAGCAGCCAACTAACCTGACTCAGTTCCATGGTTTCATTCAGCTCCACGCTCAAAATTCCTGTGGTCTGCTGAGCAAATAAAAAATATCCCAAATTTAAAACATGACCACCATGAAAGGTTTCCAAAAGATCAGACTTCTATAGGGTTTTTGCTGTTCAGGGGCCCATATGTTATGTAATACAGAAAAAAACCCCATTACTTCTGAGAATAGGGCAGGTGCTGTGAGGAATCCTCGACACTGAGTAAATGAAATAAAAAGCCTCATATATGAAAACAAACAAGCAAAACCAACAAAAAAACCCCACCCCCCAAAAAACCCCCAGACTTTGAACAAGAAAATATTACAGTGATAAGAAAAAATATACTTCTTTTATTGATATGTGTGCTTATGGATAATTCAAGATATGATGTATTTAGTGAGGACATTATTAGGGTTGGCTTCCTAGTGCTAAGTTAATTTGAGAAACACAGTTAAATACTAGAGATGCATGGCATTTTTTAATTGGTATGAACTCTTAAAAATAAAATTGTAGGGCTGTTCAGCATTTTGAGTTAGACAACGAGTTTGATCTGCGAGGAAAGGAAATAAGAGAGATACCTGAAAACAGTCTGTCCTTTTGTTATTTTGAGGAGGCTAGATTAGAAATATTCATATTTCTTTATGACAGTTTTTAAGTAAAACTATGCTTTGAGTCAAACCAGCATTTTTCATTAACTTGGAGAGCAGGGAAAGTTGACTTAAAAAGTATATTAGCAACATAAAAGTAGGAGGGGCTGCAGGTGATTTGACAAAGAGAATTAGAAGTGGTCTAAAAACCAGAATTAATGCAGAAAGTTTTGTCTCCATACAAACATATATACATCCTATACAGAAATCTGAATCTCAGGAAGGGGAAGCACTGAAATGTTTCAAGCATGAAATTATGGTGTAAACTTCTGATTTATATTCTGAAAGCCACAGTGTAAGTGGTCTTCTTCTGCCCTGTTCAGGTATTTCCTTTAGGCAGAAATAGCCTTTTTATTATGGGGCATAAAATGTTAGTGGTTAATCTGGGCTTAAGTGCTGTGTAGAACTGGAGAGTATTGATACAGAGGAGCCTAAAGGTGTATCAGGTGTATCACCTAAAGGTGTACCTTTCCTGTGTGGAAAGTGTTAGTTATCCTCTTCACAGTGTTACCTTCCAATATGTGTTAGTTCCTGAGGATTTTCATGTCATTCACTGTATTTTCACTTTTGTTTTACAGAGAAATGGTTAATGCATGGTTTGCTGAGAGAGTTCATACCATCCCAGTCTGCAAGGAGGCAGCCAAGTCCCAGAGTGAATCCTGTGCTTGCCACCAGCCTGCCTGTGCCGAGACCACCAGCTCTGGGACACCGGCGAGGAAAATCTCTGCTTCGGAATTTGACAGACCCCTGAGGCCTATTTTTGTCAAGGACTCGGTAGGAGCAGTGAGCTTCCTCTCAGGCTCCGAAAAGAAGGAACAGATGCCTCTGCAATCTCCAAGGATTGAGACCAGTGCAGGGGATCAGTGCTCGAGACTATTAGAACTTGTGAAAGATATTTCCAGTCACTTAGATGTCACAGCGCTTTGCCATAAGATTTTCCTGCATATCCATGAGCTGATAGCAGCTGACCGCTACTCCCTGTTCCTGGTGTGTGAGGACAGCTCCAACGAGAAGTTCCTCGTCAGCAGGCTCTTTGATGTGGCAGAAGGCTCCACCCTGGAAGAAGCTTCCAACAACTGCATTCGCCTGGAGTGGAACAAGGGCATTGTGGGCCATGTGGCAGCTATAGGCCAACCTCTGAACATAAAGAATGCCTATGAGGTGAGCCAGGAAAAGTGCCCTTGAGCAATTCTCAAAAAAAACCAAGCCATATTATCAGCTGGTGGGATACTGCCATTTTAGTATCTGTGTTTGGATCTATATTGGCTTAAACTGGTGGAGATGCAAACCTCACACCATGGTTTGGTTATAGTACACGTACTATTGATACAGGTGTACACAGAAACATGTAGCTATGACTAAAAAAATCAGGGTTTTATAACAATATGGAGTTGAAAAAAATGAAACAAGCAATCTCTGATAAAAGCAAAACTATTAACCACATTCATGAAACTTTGTTCCTCTGTGGCCATGTGTCTTTCAGTCTATTTCTGTAATTTCTTCTTGATGATAAAAGCTCTACTAGGGGTAGTTAGTCCATGTATACATGTATTATAGTGACGGTCTAGTCTCAAAAAAAGGCTTCCCTGGGGTTTGGTGTAGGGTTTTTTTGTGTTTTGTGTTTGGGGCTTTTTGTTTGGTTTTGGGGTTTTTTTGGGGGGGGTGGTGGTGGTGGATTTTTTTTGTTGTTGTTACTTATGGGTTTTGTTTTAACACACTGATAATAACAACTTTACATAATTACTACCTAGTAATGGAACCTTTGTTATCTTGGGTAACACTTAAATATTCGACGTTTCTTAAATCTTTAAAACCAGGAAGAAAAAGAACTGCTCTTTAGGCAAGTAGTCTAATAATTGAATATTTTTCTTGTATCAGGATCCAAGATTCAATGCAGAAGTTGACCAGATCACAGGGTATAAGACTCAGAGTATTCTCTGTATGCCAATAAAGAATCACAGGGAAGAGGTAAGTTGCAGTATTTGGATCACTTCATATAACAGTCTTTCCAGTCATACTTGTGCTTTAAATTTTTATTAGCTGGCAGTCATTATCTTCCAGTGTAAAACCATCTCTTTTTTTAAAAAGACTGCTTCTATTTGCTTGGACTTTAATTTTATCCAGTTCAGCAATGTAAGCCAAAGGGAACTGTCAGGAAGAGTTTAATCCCAGATGCAGCAGTAGAATATATGGATTTAACTCTAGAAGTGCTGTTCCTACTTCCTGTACCAAGCATCTGTCAGCATTACAGTTCTCTGCACACTTGCTGGTCTTTCTCAGCACACCCTTAAGAGTTACTGTACCTCAGCTTAGCTTATATCTAAATTATTTAATTCAGAGAGCGCAATTCGGGTTTTATCGTTGTCTAAAAAGCTGATTTTTTTTCCATTCTCTTAACTCAGGTCATAAGTAATAAATTAAGGAACATGTTAAGTGCTTAACATCAGTCATTGAGAAACACGTGGTGTCGACAGGATTTAGAAAAGCCATCCACAAGTCACATAACTTAAATCACTCCTGATTTAAAGCAATGTGAATCTGCTTACTGAAGTCTTGTACCTATTTCCTGTCCATGCTCCTTCTCCCAGAAGTTCTCTCATCCTGTCTGATGCTACTGCAGTAGGGAGAATTTTTATTATGGACTAACAATGTCTTCGTGCCCTGAGTATTTGAAGAGTGAATTCAGTAAAGCTGGTGAAAGCCAATGAATGGGAAAAAGTGAGATGCACTGTTTTACTCAAGGAGTAAGTAAAGTACATTTGGGTTTTCTTTGATCCTGACTGTAGTAGCCTTCAGCCACATCACCAATTCTTGGAATACTCTCACAGTGCAAGGCTCTCTGTAGAGTTTCAGAGCTTTGAGGTGGAGATTTTCTCTCCTGTAATTAATTTATTTTTCAGAGCATTTATAGTTTGCTTCCAGAAAGCTTGAAGTCCCAAAAAGAAAGGCTGCCAGGATTGGTTTGAAGGCATCATACCTTCTTTTTCTTGCTCTTTTATCTTTCACTCCTTTATGGAGTGTGTCACCTTGACTCTCACTGCACTGAACCTTGCTTTCATTAAATAAATTGATTAAACTCCTGATTTAACTTGTTTATTGAATCTTACTGCAGCTGACCCAGAGGATCAGCCAGTATTTTCTTTCTTCACATACTCCTAATTCTGGCTTAAATTTTTTTTTTCACTTCTTCCAAGGACAGCACTTGATCCTTTCCTACTCTTGCTTAAAAGTTGTCCTTTTTCTAACCAGGAGCAGCCACTGGCCCTGGGCCAGCAGATGAGCAAAGCAGATGCTATGTGAAGAGCTGTCAGGGACCAGTGGTCCATGTCAGGCTGATGCAGGGCTATATACTTCCCCTGTTTGATTTTTGTTGAATGGAAAAAAATGCCGTGCTCCATATAAAAGAGAACAGAACTGAACCACCAAGTCCTGCTGGCCAGGGAGTGTGAAAGTGCCCACTTTTCTCCGGGTCCTGATGGAGGTGGGGGAAGGAACAAGAGCTGCAGTCTGTTCATCCAGTCCACCATGACTTAGGGGCTGAATAAACCTGCAATTGGCCGTGTCCTCGGCCAGCTTTCTACTCCTAAGTGCATCAGCAAGTGGAAATGAAGCAGGAACTTGTTTATTTTGAGTTCAGCCAGCCTGAAGTTTGAGGAGAGTGTTACACTCATATGCAATAATTTGAAGGTGCTAAACTGTAAGATTTCTTATAGGAAAGGATTGCAATTTTAATTTTTTCTGATTTTTACGGTCTCTACCAGAAGGTTTTTCTCCTTCTCACCATAACAAATGACTGACATGTTTCTGGAGAGATGTTTGACTCAGTGAATCAGTCCTTCATTTTCCATTTGCGTTTTGCTGCTTTTTCTGTTTAAAAATCCCCAAAACAACAAAACCAGAATATTGACTCCTCCCTGTTAATAAATAAATAAAATTTTAAAATCCCCAAAGTTCCTCTAGTAATATTGGAACTAGTGAATGCTGCCTTAGCTCAGGACGTCAGCAACCACAGCCAAAAGATGGTTCTGGAAGTCATCCAAAAATAAACACTGAGAAAGAGAAGCAACTGAGGCTTTCTGCTTGTTTGTTTAGTATTAGTAGTATTTTTTTAAAACAAAAGGGTCAGTAATTGAGAGGAAGAAAATCTCATGCTGATTGTTAAATCCTCTGGGCCTGCTGAAGTATGGAGATTTTTCCAGGAGATGTTTTTCACATTTGCCTATATTTCCATGAGGCATGTGAGAAACCAAGGTCTCATTTAAAAATAACAGCTAGTAAGAAATTCCATAGATGAAAATGGTTTGATTCACAAAAGAGCTCATGAAAAGGACCCAGGAACTAGTAACAATGAGAAAAAAAGCAGTGCAGTAAGAGGACTTTACCTTTGCACAGATGCACATGAGGAATGGAATTACGTCCACTTAATGTTAAAAGAACTTTCCTTAATCCCCTGCTCAACCTATTTTTGCTATTCATTGACAGAAATGCCACAGGAACACTGCATTTCATATGCAGAAAATCCTGCTGATCATGTCCTTTAAGATAAGATTATTTTCTTCTGCTGATTTTTCTGTAAGAGCGGACAACTGTATACAGTTACCTAGATATCAGTAGGTAAAATGTGCTACTTGGATTATCAACGTGTATCAGACAACACAGCAAAAGCTTCAAAACTAAATTTTTATCCTCACTACTACAAAAGTCAGCAATGAAAAGTTAGTATTAGCCAGTCTGTACCACAGAGTTACCATGGTTATTTCTTTTGCAAGAGGAAACTGGTACTGGTGGCCTCCGGTTTTAGCTGCAGCTATTCATTGGAACAAGCTACGGTGCTTGTTCAGAAATCAGGGCCTTACCACTGTTGGCAGAAGACCCAAGTTTGTGGCAGTTCAACATCATTTATCTCAAAAAAGCAGCTTTTCATTCCCGGTGTGTCCTTAAGCCTTTAATTCCTCAGAAGCTCCAAATGGTACTGATTTGCCCTCTCGAGCTCCCGTAAAGTCAGGAAATGAAGTGGCACATTCTTCTGATTTTGTTTGGACTTGGATTCAGAGACCCACAAAATAGATTGCAGAAGTTGTTGCAAATAATTATCACTTCAAGTTTCTCCATCTGGTTTTGCAGATACTTGTAAACAAACAGTCATTTTGATGGAATTGAAGAGGGAGTGGAAGTCCTTATTCCATTCCTTGGGTTAATCCAACTTGCAGAGATACCCAGGGCTGATACAGACTCACCACAGCTCTCTGATGGGTTTGGAATATCTCTAGAATGGATGGTCTCTGATGCACAGAGTCATCACAGCTGCCATATTCTGCTGCATTTATTTTTCTTTCAGCTGTGCCTAATAATTTGCACTACATTCAAATTTCATTTAATTTCTACTAAAATCTGCAGGATTTTCTCATATGGAACTTTTAGCTGAATGAACTGAGACCTCTGTCCCAGGCTCTGAGTATGTAAGAATTAACTCCTATAAATGGCATGGGAAATGTTTTATTCTGGCAATTGTTGAGTTTGTTGTTTCCTTTGCCCCACCTCCTGTCACTGGGAAGCTCTTCCCAACAAATCAGAGCTGCTACTCCTTACAACAGCCTTCAAAGATACCCTGTTGAATTTGGAAGTGTAAAACGTGAGCAGGCCCGTTCCTGTTAGCCAGCAAAGGTATTTTCTCCCTCCCTCAGCGAACAGATACCTATCACAGTCACTGCAGTCCACAGTAGGTCTAGCCAAGCTGACTTTAAACAAACTCCCTCAAGTTCCAGTAGCAGTCTTGCTGCAGGATCATGGAGATCAGTAATTTGCTTCTTGGGTGGATTTTCAGCTTATGCTGAGACACGTGTTACAGTAGGTGGACTGCTGGAAATCATGCAGGCTACTGCTAGCACGAGTTATGGAAGAGGATGTGAAAGTCTTGTTTATTAAAAATGGAAGTCTGTAAATACAATTCTGTCCCTGCAGGATAATTCTATAAGCCTGAATCAAAGCTCTACAAGACTGGGAGAGCAAAGTAAAGTTAACACCACTTAGTCTGTCTGCTGAAGTGGGTATTTTCTCATATTGAAAATGAGAAAAGTTGTTTCCCTCCTTCTGTTACCATTCTTTGGCTTAATGTAATTTTTCTTCAGGTGCCAGCAAAGTAAATAAAAACTGTGCCTCCTTAGGAAGCAAAATTAATTACATTTTTAAGTCGGCTGAAGTAAGAACCAACTGAAAAGGGCACCAGCTGCCTGTAGAGCTGTAACAGCTTTCACAGAGTTAGGCCTGTAATCTTAATGTGCAAAAAATTGCAGCATGAAACAATCCAGATAAAATCCAGAGCACAGTCATCAGCACTGAGGTCATCAGTCATCACCTACTAGGAAATACTCTAGGTAGCCTGCTGCTTTTAGAGGCTGGGCTCAGCTATTGCAAGAAAATAGTAAAAATAAAGTTCTCTAATAACTAGAAGAAATCTCTTCCTGCAATGTGAATCAGGATTTCTGAAGTGGGAAAAGTAGAGATGTTAGAGGACAAGTAGAGCACTGGAAGATCACCTGTGTTGCCAGCAAGAATGCAATTAGGAAATAGGAAAGCTGTGTTCAGATGTGGTAAAATACATGTGGGTATTGGCTCGGTAATTGCTGGAGGGTTTGTTCTCCTTTTTTGGGACTGCAAGTAAGAGAACAATTCCATCATCCAAATTGCTTTTTGTCTTCATGGTGTTTGTCTGTCTTAATGTGATCTGAATGGAAAAAAGTTTAAGCAGGTAGTAATTACTTCAGTCTTTCCCTGAAGCTTTCTGAGTGGTCATCTCCTTTCATAGCTATTTCTAACCCCTTTCTTTCCCAGTAGTTTTGTCTTGGGTGACCAAGAAATATGCAGGATAATTCTGTAAGCATAGGAGGAGAATGGCAAGGAATCAAACATACATGTGTTTGCTTTATCGCTACAAGACTCAACTGTTACATTTTTACAATATCCTCTAAGCTTTATCTCAGATGTGCCTTGTTTATGGCCACAGATATTTCACGCTTTTAATGTACCTGTTATCTAAGTTTCCTGTGTAGCTGAGCTCAGAGCAGTTTGTCACCTTTGATTCAGTTTTGCTGCTGGTGCAAACATAACTCCCAGCTGGAGATCACAGATCAGGCCTATTGTTATTTCTGATTTGTTTACAGTAAGTTTTAAAAAGGAGGATTTGAGTTTCATACTGTGCTTAGTATTCTCTAAAATGCAGGAATATGTTTTCCATGGCCCAAAATGCTACTACATGATTTACTTTTGTCCTAATTACATAATTACTTTAGTAACAGGAACAGATCCTCTTGAGTTTCCTACATCTTCTCCTAATTACCTGGTTGCAGGCAAAATTCCAATGGCTAAAAAATATCCATCCGAGGTTTTTCTCATTACTGTCTCTACACCATAATCTACAGAATGTAGAGAAGTTCACTGAAGTTTGTACTGATACACATGAGGGCAGAATTTGGACCAGTTTAATTTTTAAAACTATTCATTTTGTAGGAGAAAAATCCACACACCACTAAGGTGTCTAAAAGCTTAGAATGCCACTGAAACGAAGAAAAAGGTTTGCATCTGCACAAAATTTTTATCATAGTCAAGTCAAGCATGAATTTTTAGCAGCTTTGTTCTCCTCATTATTCCTTCTCTCTTCAGTAAAGCCTTTTATTGAAAGACCTTTACAGAGATTGCTCTTGGAACACCTGCCTTATGTTAATGTATCAGAAACCCACAGTGCTAATAAAGGGACTTAAGTCTTTTTGCTGTATTAATATACTGGTTTTAATTTACTGTTTTCTTACAGCCTTTTTAAGAACCCAGACTTTCCTTTCATGGAGGTGAATGTGTTTACACAAGATGAAAGTACTCACCTTTTGGATTCCCTGAAAAGCATCTGGCCTTATTAAAGTCAGCTTAGCTTACACTGGATCAAAACTGAAATAAAATAAAATAACTGAAATCAATACCCAGAGAAGACAGTGGTATGAGAAGAGGTGTAACCATTAATCTCTGCACATGTAGGTTAAAATAAAAGCATATTGACTGGTTAAAGGCTTTGCTTTCATTCAAAGTCTGCCCTGGAAGTATGTAAGGCTAGTGGTCCATTGTTATTACAGAAAGGAAGTTCACTGGGTAAGAAATATTCCTTACTGAAGTAAATGAGAGGCTGACTGTGGGAAAAACTGGGTTGTATGGAATGGAGCTGACAGTTAAGCTTTATTTCAGACAGACATGTTTGAGCCCACAGTTGGCAGTGATTCATGCTGCAGAACAATGACCTTACTTGTAACATCAGTATTTTGGGAATGCGAGGCTGAGATAGTAAATTGTCTTCTTTTCCATTACAGAAAGAAGACCCCATGCCTTCCATCTGTTTAGCAGCTACAGACTTAAAGATTAATAGTTAACTTCCTAAACGTGCGCAAACACGCAGTTTTCTTCTGATTCTGTTTATCCCCCCAAAAACCAAGATTAAAAAAATACCATCATTAACACCTTGCACTGGTCTTACACTACTTGGGCCTCAAACAAAGCAAGTTCTCTGCAGCTTTTTTATCACTTGTTGTAGTTATGCCAAAAAATCTGAAAATATTTAAAAGCTTTGCATATACTTTATATAGACTAATAATAGTTTACAAAGTCCCAAAAGGAGAGGAAACAGCCTTTCCCTAAAATAATTCTGTATAAGGTATTGAAATCCTATAGGCTAAGAAATGTTTATGCATCAGTGAGAAACATTTATTATACTAACACTTCGATTTAATTATCAACCAGATACATGTAATGATCATTTATTATCTCCTATAAATATGCCTAGAAATAGAATCGAATGACAGACTCCTAAAAATTACCTAATTATTCCATTTTGAATACACTAGGTTGTTGGTGTGGCTCAAGCAATCAACAAGAAATCTGGAATTGGTGGCACTTTCACTGAACAAGATGAAAAGGTATAAAAGCTGGACATTTATGTCTTTTCCGTTTTCACAGGGGGGTGGGAGATGGATATGTTATTAATTTTCATGCTGCTCAGAAATTTTCAAATTATTAAAAATTAAACATCTCTGGAAAAGTAAACATTCCTGGTAGTACTCCACATTTCTTTCTTTATGAGGCCATGAGAAATGTGGATGTGAAATAGTTTAATTTCTGGATCACCACGTTATCTGTCATGTATCTCTGAAACACAGGCTTACTCTACTGAAATGCATTGTAAAACAGTTTTGTAACTTGTAATGGACACCATTTTTATTATTTAATTTTTATTTATTATTTTTGCTGATTGGTTTTAACTCTTCTGGCATCCCCAACAAACATATTTTGAATATTAAAATTTGTGTAGACATTTTAAGTATTGTATCACTTCTTAATACAGAAGTTGCTTTGGATAAATTATGAACAAAATGAAATAATTAGTAGAGCAGACAGTGGAATTGATTCCTAATTCTGACATTGCAGTTGCTTTCCAAAAATTTCCAGAACTTGACATTTAGATTGGCTTGGCAAAAAATGGGCTGTGTTCAGGATGAAGAAGTTGACTTAATCCTCAGCAATAAAAGAATCAGAATTCACCCTTTACCTTTGAAAACTTCCCCTTTCAAACAAAATGCACACTGAGTATCTGCAGGATATCAGAATTCATCCTATACTGAGAGGGGAAAAACTTGTGGGTTTGCTATGTTAGTGGAATTTTATTTCCACTTTCCAAGAGATTGAATTCCCCGAAGTGAGAGAGGCTGGTTGTTTTGTGCTCCGTTTTTCAAGATAAAATATGCATTGCTGCAAAATGACTCGATTCCTTTGAGCTGCATCTTGTATCAATCTTATCAATCCTACTCATACCAAGATAAACTGTGAAGATCATTAGTTTAAAAAAAGCAGAAGAGATTCTTGAGGAAATAACCAATTATGAGTAACTGAAAAAAAATCCAGACCCTCAATGTGCGGTTGCCAAATATAACAAAAATACCAACTAATACTTCATAGTGAAAACAAAACATTGCAGTAGTTTATCTTTGGATAGAGTTAAGATGCTGTGGGTCATTATCTCCATGAGGTGTTGATGTTCATTTGCCTTCAGGATTTTGCTGCCTACTTGGCATTTTGTGGAATTGTCCTTCACAACGCTCAGTTGTACGAGACGTCTCTGCTGGAGAACAGGCGTAATCAGGTATGGCCAGCAGGTTTGTCCAGGAATACAGGAATTAGGATGGTTTCAAGTAATCAGTGCCTCCTCCTCCTCCTATTTCTTATATTCCTTGGCTACCTTTAATCACTGTAACTGAATGCCTTTGATAAAGTGGCTGTCTAGGGGAAAAAGGTGAAGCTACAGGAATTGAACTTCCTTCTGATTTCTATTACTGTATTTATCAACCATCTTTAAAACTGATGGGTTATTTAATATACATGCCCTATATGATATGAAATTATGTGGGAGAAGCAACTAGGCAGCAGTTGTTTTAAAAATTTTCTGGTAGATCTGAGTTTCCAAGTGACTGTCAGTGTTGGTAAATCGGTACAAATGTGGATAATTTTTCAAGTTGCCCCCATGCTCCTTGTGAGGGGAAAAAAAGGAGTATTATATGGGCACATCTGAGCAACTAAGTCCTACAGCAGCAGTTCTGAAATAGAGCAGGCTGTATCTAAATGATGTTTTCACCAAATCGGTTCCTTAGGAACTGATTACAACTGAATTACAACAGATAATAATTGTGTTCAAAAGTGTTAAGAAATGTAAATACCACTGGTTTTAGAATGCACACAAGCCATACGAAACTATTAGGTTTCCTAAGGACAAGAAACTGTGTTGTCTGGATTTCGCAGTTTCGTTTGATGGCCTCAATCTGTTCTGCCTCTCTGACGGAAAACGTCAGAGAGCCCAGTGTGCTATTTATTTCTTCCACCAAAAGGGTCAAACTGGCTATTAATGACCATTACCTTGCAGTCTGTGTGAGAGTCAAAGCTTAATTTTGGTCACAGACATACACACTGACTTCCTTGATTCAGGGAAGAGAAGACTCAAAGACAGTAGGAATGATAATTGTTGCATCAATTGAAATTAATAAAAATTTCACGAAAGACCTTTTCCCCAGGTGCTTCTTGACCTTGCCAGCCTGATTTTTGAAGAGCAGCAGTCTTTGGAAGTAATCCTGAAGAAGATAGCTGCCACTATAATATCCTTCATGCAAGTGCAGAGGTGTACCATCTTCATAGTGGATGAAGATTGTCCTGTGAGTATGTTTTCTGTCTAAAGGCAGAAGTGCTTATTCCCTGGGAGCGGTGTGGGCTTCTCTCCATGCTGAGTCAGTGGTATTTCTTACTGAGAGAGAAATTTGGCACAGCTTGTGAACAGTGGCATATTTCTTCTCAGTCATCAGCACAGATTCAAGACACTTCAATGATACTTAAAGTTGTATCAAAAGACATCTTGGTGGTGGGATCCTGTAGAGATGTGAAGTGAAATAATTTTACACTGGTCGTTATTACAGAATAGGTTTTTATAACTGCAACAAGGTTTTCATGAATACTATTTTAACTTGTGACAACTTTATAGACCTGTATATTAAAATATCCTCTTGGTATTCCAGGATACATTTTCCAGTGTGTTTCACATGGAATCTGAGGAATTACAAGATGCAGCTGAAAATATGAAGAGGTAAACCAATGCATTCAGACTTTTGTTCCTCCCAGCAGAATGCTGAAGAAACTATGCTTTTGGTATCTTTTCCCATGTCTTACTGCTGTTTTTATTGAGCAGGTTTTGCCCAAAAATGTGCACAAAGTCTCTTCCCTTAAAAAGGTCCCAGAGAGCAGAACAGGAAAGTAGGGCCTGATCTCTTCACTCTGCCAGGTCTAAATCCATAGTTGTGTCACAGGGCTAAGCTATGGAAATGTACAAAATGTCAGAAGTAAAAATCTTAACTTGGTGAGAGCTGCTCTAAAACTGATCCGTAAGAAATCTGCATAGACTATGGTGTTGAGTTGCCATATCCCCTTTAGTAGATAATAATCCTATTAATGTTTTTAATCAACTACTTTAATCATTATCCTTATCTCATAGATAAGGAAGCTGACTCAAAGAATGTGTCTGACTAAATCAAGACTAATTCAAGTCCTAAAGTTCTACATTTCAGTAATCTCTGAGAAACCATTAAGTTCAACTTCTTAATGGGAAGAAGGTAGAAATAGCTGAATTAAAATATTTGGATTAAAGAGTTTCCAAATTTAGTCTCAACCGCCGTACTGAAGTTTGAGAATTACTGTCTTCATTACTTTTGTCTGTCTCTAAAGACAGTTGTTTCAAATAATGTCAAAAAGAGACACAGTTGTCTATAAAATGCTCTACTATGGATAGTGTGTGCAGAGAGAAAATGGAGATTTCTGTACTCTGTTGTGTTTTTCTTGCAGTAAACATTGATTGTATTAAATTTAATTCCATATATTAGAAAATTATGTCCAAAGTGTCTGACTTGAGCAACTAAAAACTGTTGAGCTGTATTACAGTTTTAGACAATGTACACCAAAAAAGTACAGAGGTACAACAGCCTGGTAAGAGCACAGGGTGAAAAAGAAAGTTCCTCTTTACTTCCTCTTCTATACTATGAGAAGGGACCCTTCCTCTCCACTATCCCTCTCATGGTTACTAGTTAATGGACTCAAAATGTAATTTACTGCTCGCATGGGCCATCAGTAAGTTATTTCTCATAACTGACAGGGGAGGAATCTTGGAGGCTTAATTGCTCATCAGAATCTTGTACAACAGCCAGCACAATTACATGCTGAGGACTGTACTGTGAGTCAAACACTGGAGTCAGAACTTCTGCTCTGCTTGAAGGGCACAATTTTGGGCAATAGCAGAAATAATGACATGGATTAGGCAGGAAGAATTACTTTACATAATAAAATTTCAGGCTCATTATGTAATCAAGTACCCTGCATCAAACCCCAAATCAGACTAGTTTTCAGAATTGTAGGGCATTGCCTTGTGTAACTGAGTGTGTGAAATAATGAAAGAATAACTCCCTTCCTCCAGCCCTGTGAACATCCTTACACAAGGAGGATAAGTAAAGTCAAGTCAAATGGGAAAGTCAAAAGGGAAACTAGAGGAGCTTGATGGGAATAGGTTTATTACTAGGGAATATGTCCTCCTCCAAAGCAGACAAAGGGTCCAAGAGAATTAAAATGCCTTCATTAAGTAAGTTGTAGCTAAAAAAGCGGAAATCGGGATATTTTATGTCCTGATTTGGAACAAACAGTTTTATTTCAGTTACAGAACCTCCAGGCAACTAATTGTGCCTTTATTCTTAGAACAAATTTGGAATGCATTTAGAAGCAGAAAATTCACAAATTATACCTACTGCACTCTCTTTATGTCCAGTTTCATCCAGTACTGATTTTTCAAGTGTATCAGATTTGTGAATGGAGTTTGTTTTCAAAAAGTTCTGTTTATTTCAATATAAACTCAGCTGTTCCTTCTTTATCCTTCATCTGTGTAAACTGTAGGGATTTGTTTATTTCTTCAGCTTGGTGTTCAGTGTTAATGTTGTTGAATATTAAAGAAATGGTGGAATGCATACATCAATCCACTCTGCAGTTTTGTGATGACAGCTGGAGTGGGATACAGGATTTGAACTCAGCTCCTTTATTGGTTGTATCTATATATCCCTTCCTCATGCAGGACAGACCTATGACCTGCTTGGCATAATCAAATGACTAATTTGCATGCTAAGCACATAATAATGATGATTATCCTTCAGGGACTACGATACAAACAGAATCAATTACATGTATGCTCAGTATGTCAAGAATACAATGGAGCCTCTCAACATCCCAGACATCTGCAAAGACAGAAGATTTCCCTGGACAGTAAGTAAATTAAGCTCAGATTTGAAAATCAGAAACAGAAAATGTTTTTCTGTTTACCTTTGAAGCCTTTTTTGTTTGCCCCTTGTTATTTCTATCAATGTTGTGAACCCTAGTTAGAATGATGCAGACACAAAGCAAGGTACACAGTGAGTGTTGGGAGGCTCTTGGAAGTTCCTTCCCTTTTATCCTTTCCTTTCCCTTCTTGTTCTGGCAAAAACTAATGTTATAGATGCAACTGCTTCGCTGGTTTGGAGATGGAACAAATTCACTTTTCTTTGGGAGCTTCAGACTTCGTCAAGTGTGAGCTTGTGTTATGGTGTATGACTGAGCACCCAGATATTGGAGAGTGAGGAGGGAAGGTCACTTGGCAGGACTCACATTCCAGCCAGGCTGCCTTCAGAGCCACGATCAACACAGAGCAAACTCATAATTCTCTTCAGTAGAGTTATTTTGTATTTGTTCCTGGAATACACCTTATACATGTAAAAGAAACTATTAAAAAGAAAATAGCAGTGCCTTTAGAAAGAATTTTGGATAATGTTCTTCAACGCCCTGGTGACTGCGTGTGCACCACTGTATAGGAGCAGTCTCAGGGCTGGGCTGTAGGGTAAGTGTTTTGAAAGCTGGTGAACCCTGACATGAGGGAAATGCCAGGTGTTCCTGAAGGACATTGAGCAGCATGTCCACTCACCTCATGAAAACGCCTTCATGCTCTCTAAGTGCTTTGCTGGCCTGCACTGCCTCAGAGGTGGCATGAGGCACAACAGCAGTTTGGCTCTACTTGTGCAAGAGCTGTAATGTTGCCTGCCACTGATGTTTAGGCCACTTCCAAGGGCAGTATGGAAGCCAGGTTTCCCTAAGCCCCAGTGGTCATGTGTCAGTTTTCATCGCTGACCAACAAAGTGGAGACAAAGTTCAAGTATCTACAACACTCCTTAAAGGCATTTAAGCCTGTTTTTTGCTTAAGCTCCTTTTCATCAGTACTGGGTCAGGCATTTTTATTAATCACTGTGCACTGTGGTCTTATCTCCAGTTCTCTCCTGTTTCACATTTAGGGGGAGATGCTGATCCTTATCTCCTTTTTCTACAGCTGATTGCACAGGTATTGCAGTTGAGAAAACAATTCTGCTCCTGAGTTTTCCCATGTACCCTCCTGATAATGGGGCTACTATTAAGTAGTAGTACTTAAGGTCCTGGAGTCATGTAAAGTATGTGGCATGATGTAATCCTTTAATGCTTTCTTTAAAGAATCACATTTCCTATAGCCACCTGTAAGCATTGGAGTGTTTGTGCACTGGCCTGCCAAGATACTCTTTACAGTCCTTGCACAGCACCAGAGAGCAGAGCAACAATAGTAAAAAAAAACCCCAAGATAACCTTTTGATCAGAAATATTGTTGTATGCCCTTTTTTTTTATGCCACATACAATTACAGATGTTGTTTGTGTGCAAACTTTTTGAAGATCTGGTTGCTTTTTGAAGGAGTATGTTAGCAAAGAATAGCTGTAGACCCACCTTCAGCCACCTCAACACAAGTCTTTAAAATTGTAACTGTATTTTTTTGTTTGTTTAACAGAATGACAATGCAGAAAATGTAAGTCAACACATAAAGAGTTTGCTGTGTACACCAATAAAAAATGGGAAAAAGAATAAAGTGATAGGTAGGTATCTTTAAAAAAATATTGTTATACATTTCATAGAGATATCTGCAAAATCCCAGCAATAAGGAATCTCAAGCCAGGAGAAAAGATCCTTAATTATCATGTTTTCAACTAGTAAGTCTGCTACAACTCTGAGTGTAAATGCTTACCTAATAAGTTACCAAAGAGTAGAGTGAGTGTCACTCTGCATTCCTGGCATCAGTAAGTTCCACAAGCAAACAGAGAACAAAATATCCTGATTCCTCAATAGCAGCATGAATCCAACTTCCTCAGCTTCACAAAATTTGGCAAATAAATATTAAAAGAGTTCCAAGAATGCTTTGTTAATGGTCTTCAAATTATCTTCCCTAGGAATTATGGCAAAACTGCATAGTCCAATTTATATGGTAAATACGAGGTCCCTTTTTCATGAAGACAGATATTTTATTTTTTTTAACCTCTGAAGCAGAAAGAGAATCATCATCTTTACATGATGGAGTTCTCTGAAATTTCTTTTGGTATTAGCTTTATTCATGAGTTCTTTTATTACTTAATTTAAATATTCTAGCAAACCCTAGAAGACCAAGATGAAGACTGAAGTGTTGAGCTTTAATTAGAGATAACTCAGTATGCTGTGAGCTGCTGATAAAACAGTTGTATCTGATATCATGTATTTTTTTTCTATTGGATTTTTTTCTACTGAATTTTCTATGGAAGTTCAAACTGACAGTTTTAGCCAGGCCACCCATTTAGGTGCACTTTCAAATCTGAGCAATTCTCATTGAGAAATGTTCTTTCAAGCCTTATGGTTTCACAGCTGCCTAATGTTCAGATATTTAATGGGGCCATCTCAGGAAGTTGTCTTTTGGACAATACCCAGAAGTTCCCTTACCACACTATTCAGCATATGTGACTATTATTGTAAGTCTGGCTTGTTTTAAATTTATTGTCAAGATTAGGGAGAGTGGGGTGGGAAAAACTGTACACAGCAAAACCAAGCAAATCTTACTGGCAACTGGTACTTCCAGGTACATGGTAAACATTCATCTTGCTGTGGTTTTATAACTATGTCCCAATCAAAGACTTTTGAGTTCCTTTATTTCTAGTATATGGAGCCCTCAATGCTTTGAGGAGCTATTTGAAAGAGGTTCAAGAGTCTTAAGTACTACACAGTATATTCACTGCAGTTCTCTAGTTTTTTTAAGAGACATTTATGTGCATCTAAATGCTGTGTCTCTTAAGAATTTGTTTACTTCTGTGGCATATTCACTGTTGGTCTTAACCTTGTGTTCATTACATCACAGTTGCTATGGGAATAATTATAATGTCATAAACCACACTAAACAGAGATCTGAAAGTGAGTTTCATGGATTTTCCTATAGAGTTTTAGAAGTCAGCTTCTTTCTTCCCAGGGAAAGTTAATTGTGTTCCTTATTTGAATCCTTATTTGCTGGGATTATATTTTTTTACTGTGATTCTGTGATCTAGCCATCTCACACCAGTGAGGTTCAGAATCCTGTTTGCAATATTCAGGTAACACAATCCATGGGATATATTTGCCAGGAAAATGCTGGCTTTTATGCTTGAAATTGTTAGTACTCACACTCATGGGAATGAGAAAACATTTGGATTCCCTGAAGACAATAATCACCCCCAAAGCAGTGTTGACCAAAGACAACATATTCTTATAACACAGCTGCTTTAATTAATATTCTGCTTCCTTAGCACAAACTGCCATCTGCTAGTTAAAACTGAGGGGAGATGGATGTTTGAATTTCCTTCTGCCTAAAGTGGTGCCAGGGATGGAAGCTGCAGCTGCAGCAAGGGGTGGTGGAAGTTACCTGTCAGACTCTTCAATGGCAGGTGCACAGAAGAGCCCAGAGATTCCTAACACAAAGTAAACAGATGCAGCTGTCAACAAGTTTGAACCTAACGAGCTGAATTCAGTAAGATGCTCTTGAAGGAGTTCAGCAGTGTTTGTAATTCAATCACAGCCTCACAGAATCGATGACTATACCTAAGATTTGAACTTCAACTTGGGTATTCTTTGTTTGGTTCACTTACTTTAAAAAAAAATCCAGTACTGACTCAAATAAGGAAGCGAAAACTCTGTGTACCACTGTTCTGACTTTCATAAATGTTCTTTTGGCATGGTTGCAAAAATTTAATTAGCGTCCAAAGGACAAATTGTCTTCAGGGATTAAATCAATCTAGAATACTATTAATAATAAAAGTTAGGATGAAAATGACCCTACAATTTCACAGGACAGTCAAGTCTCTAAAGCCCTACATTTTTGTTTTACAAATCCTAATATTTTTGAATCTAGTAAGTAATATAATGTTTTAGCATTTATTCTATAATACATTGAAACTACTCTTTATAAAAAGGGGGAAATCCTACAGCACTCCTGTGTGTCCCCTTTATGTATATGGGTGGTTCACACTGCAGGCTGAACTGTCCTAGACTGACTTGTTGGTGTCCCATACAATGGGCGATAGGTTGGCGGATCTCTCAGTATTACTTCTTTTCATTGCTGTATCCTGACACAGGTGTTTGCCAGCTTGTGAACAAGATGGAAGAAAACTCGGGAAAGATCAAGGCTTTCAACAGGAATGACGAGCAGTTCCTGGAAGCGTTCGTCATCTTCTGTGGCCTGGGGATCCAGAATACACAGATGTACGAAGCTGTGGAGCGAGCCATGGCCAAACAGATGGTGACATTAGAGGTGAGTCAAATTCTAGGTGGTCCTTAATTAGCCCAAACCAGACCCCGATTTTCTCCAGACCCTGTCTGCTCTACACATCAGTGCATCCACTCACAGGGATACTGAACAGAAATTGTTCTCCCCTAGGAGAACAGCAGTTGGCCTGTTGAGTTCCACAGGAATTTTCCTGTTTGTTTCTGGATCTGCCAGCAGACTGTTTCATTTGGTATTGTGTTTTAACTTTGCTCCTGAGATTTAGTAGTGAGCTGAACCCATCTTTCCCTCTACATGAGGCTGCACAGCAGGTGCTGCATTCGGCTGCGTAGGAAGAGGAAATGGTTTGGTGGTTTAGGGGCTTGCTTTTCTTGTCTGAGGTTTTCTGTGATGATTTTGGCTCAGCCCTTTAGACAAATGGAGTAACTGCAGCATTACTGTAGGTTTTGAGCAATTTCCTCAGACTCCATCAAACCGTATCAGGATGAAGTCATCTGGTCTCAGCTTTTGAACTGGTTACTGTTAAGTTTAATAGCTGAGGAGGGCTTTAGTCTGAGAAGGTGAATTATTCCGAGGTGATAACTTGAAGCTGAAAGTGAAAACATTGTAGACTTTGGATCTCCTAACATTCATTATGTAAACAGTGTTTGCAGAACTCCTAAAATGGGGATTATGTACCCCGTAGCCTCTAAAAGAAACATTACAACTCTCAAATAAACCTATATTAAACCACGTTAAATAAAAAGCTGGTAAAATTACTGCCAGAATAATTAGTTTACATGGCAAATTAGCAATTATCTCTCCTAGTGTAACACTTTAAGGATAATATAGGAAGTCCAGACAGATTATATGTTAGCACATAAGATGGGTTCTTTAAAAAAAAATCAGTCTCTAGTTGTCTAAAAAAATCCGTAATATTTTCATGAACTATGTTCTCAAGAGCTAAAAATTGAGCTTATTTTGTTAATTTAAAATAAACATATTGTCTTTCAGACTTTTGTGCCAAGTTTCAGTTAGGGCAAAACTTTCTTTTATGTCTGAATAAACTCCTGAAAGAATTACTATGGCAACAATGTCAGGCTTATAATTATAGCTGTTTCGTGTATTATTTGTCTTTGAAAGTGGGGCACAAAATCTTTCCAAAGAGAAAATCAGAGTTCTTTGCTCTTTTATAGAAACTATTTACGTTTTCCTGGCCTAATTATCTCAAGAAGATTCTGTGCTGTGGGAGATTTGTGAAAGTTGCAGGTATCTCCCCATATGCTTTCAGAGAGCTCCCTTAAACCAGTGTGGGCCCTGCGTAGACAATAGATTTCATCAGCAAATGCAGTGTAATGCTGAAAAATCTGCTTTAGGAAAAGTACCTTTTTATCACATTGCTCTTTTGTTTGTACTAAGCATAGGCTGTTTTTTTCTTTCTGTAGGTTCTGTCATATCATGCTTCTGCTGCTGAGGAGGAAACGAGGGAGCTGCAGGTAACAGTGGTAATTGAATTTTTTACTATTACTTCAGAAATATTCCATTAATAGAACAACAAAGAGCAGTCCTGTACACAGATGTGATCCTTAAATATGCAGCAGTACATGCTCCAGAAAGAAAAATGATAGTGAAGCTGATACTGATTGCTTCCTGAGTTGAATCAATAGATCATATGAAAGGGAAATGCCTACTATAAGAGGTACGAGCTGGCCAGAGCACTGAGAGCATAAGAAAAAATACTAAGAACTCTTAATTCTGTAGCTAATTCTGAATGTTGTACCTCTTACAGCTTTAGCACCTTTCAAGCATCCCAAGTATGGGTGCAGCTTTATGGCCTTACACAGAAATTCTGTATTTAATTTTTAATGTAATGTTGGGGGGGGTGTATTTTTCTTATGGTTGCCTTTCAGTGCAGTGTCCTGCTCTGCTCATGTTTAATTCTGTGTTTAGAACCCACTGCCTAAGGAATTACTATAGCTATGATTTCAAGTGCAGTCCAAAGCACACCATGTGCTTAGCTTCTCCAGGTGTGTGCTGGAGCAGATGTTCTGGGGAAACAGCATCACCCCTGCTGCACAAAAACCAATGGGAGGGCAGGCAGACACAGGGACCCCAGGCTGGGTAGTATGGGACTGGTCTGGACAAGGAAGGTGCCCCATAACAAGGTGTAAGACTAAGGATATTTCTAGAATGGTAAGTGTCACACAGACTTTGGACGCTGCTGCTCAGTGATGAAGAGCCACTCACTGACCAGCCCAGCAGGCAGTGCATGTCCTCAGGGTTCTCTTCAGGGCTTGCATTGTCATCTCTGTGGTTGCATCTTGACTGCTAAATACAACAGGACTGCAGAAGTGGGCCAGTGTTCACCTCCACTGCTCAACTGTCCATGTGCTTCCAGCACAATCCTGGCCTCTGTCAGCCACCAGTCTCTAAGGAGATACCAGAGCACACAGGACCAGAGCACAGGCCTTCTTATTTTGCAGTCATAATTTTTTATTTTAATTTTTATTTTGCATTCATATCCTTGAGTCAGGCCAGCCAAAATAGATTAAAATTATGTTTCTGGATATACCTTTTTTGTGATTTGTTCTGTTTTGCTTCTAAATAATCTGACAGCACAAGAAAATAGATGCTTCATCAGGCAGTTGGACTAGAAGTTCCTGTACAACTGGAACTATTCTATTCATTATCTGCCTTGTGGAATAGGCTGCAGTCTAATTTTTCACTTTCCTCATACTACAGAATGTTGTACTGCATCAGTCAGCTGTGTAAATACTGTTTTTCATAACCTTTCTCCTAAGAGAACAGACTGGTAGCCAGTTATGGGGATTGGCATGCTACAGGTAGTAATACCGTATATTATGACACATGCTTCCTTTTCAGTGCCTCAGCCTCCTGGGACACGGCTGTCCACACTGGAAATATGGTTTCCTCTAGAATTACAAAGAGGAAGATAAACACAAAGGTTTATTCCATCACCATTTCAGATTTACCTGGTTTTCTTTGAACCACACTCATAGTGAGGTTAAACAACTCTAAAGAAGTAGCACTGAGAACTCCACGTTTTATTTTATTGAAAAACTGACACTAGATTTTTGTAGTGTGTGTTAAATCTACGCTAATAAGGTAACGTTAAACAAGAAAGGCTAAGGGAAGTGATTGAGAATTACCATCTGGTTTCAGTATCACGTGAAGGTAAGATTTAGGATCTCACCACTTCTCTGTTAAAAGAGCAGGTATGTATGTTATGCTTTCTCTTTGCTGGTGCTAAGTTGTGTCCTCTCATTTTTCTCCAGGCTGCTGTGGTGCCATCTGCACAATCTCTTAACCTGACTGACTTCTACTTCAGTGATTTTGAGCTGTCAGACTTTGAAACAACATTGTGTACAATTCGAATGTTCACAGACCTCAACCTGGTGCAGAATTTCCAAATGAAACATGAGGTATGGACACTGTCAAACACTGCTTCACAGGAAGAGACAACTGAATTATTATTATTATTATTCAGGAACAGTGAAATGACCCCCGCAGTAAATAGAATTGCAAATCTGTATTAAGGAGCAAATTAGGAAGCATTTATAAAGTATTGGGGTCTATCCTCAGTTTGGTTCTACCAAATGATTAATAATTTTACAGTCTGACGAGTGGACTGGAAAACAGAATACTGAGGAGGGAGATGACACAACTTCTTAGTAAGTGAAAGGCTGTTACAAAGAGGACAATAACACTGTTCACTATGTCCATGTAAGGTAGTAATTAGTCTTTCCCTGCGAAAGATTAGATTAGAGATTAGAGGGAACTTCTTAGATAGGGAGGTAATAAAGACTGAAGGAGATTACTCATGTGGGCTGTGGAGATCTCCCTGAAGGATTTTTACCAATAGATGTAGTTGTAGATGTGCATCCGTCAGAGGTGATTGAGACAGGTATTCTTACTTTGCTTCTGGCCAAGGAAGTAAAATAGATAATTTCTTCAGCCTCTTCCAGTCAATGCAAACAACATGTATCTGTAAAACCCTTCATTTTAAATTACTTAAATTTTGCCTTTTACCTTCTCCAACTAAACTTTTGAAGTTCAATATCAAAATGCAAGATTAATTTGGAGAGCTTCATAGGCAAAGAAGTTAGTTAAAGAAAACCTGTATGTCATTTTCTAGGTCAGCAGTTCATAGACCAATTTAGATTAGTAGTGTTCAAGGGCCAAAGGAGCACTGTATTACCTAGTCTGATCTCTGGAATATCCCAGTACTTAGTTTCACCTTTGTAGTAAGGTCAAGAACTTGTACTTCCTTAAGGAGTATGCCCCAACAGAAGAGAGGGAGTCAGGTGGCCCAACAATGGAGGGGCTTCAAGTTCCTGTTGGAGCAATTGCAATGAAAATAACACCATAACAAGTTAAAAGTATGTTGTATTTAAACTTAATTGAGGTAAAAGCAATTTTTTTTCTGTAGAGAGAGTTTCTAAGTGGCATTAGAAAAAGATTTGTTTTACTAAAATGAAGAGATTTCCAATACATTGAAATGACACGATGCTGTTTCTTAAAGGTTCTCTGTAGATGGATTTTAAGTGTAAAGAAAAATTACCGGAAGAATGTTGCCTACCACAATTGGAGACATGCCTTTAACACAGCACAGTGCATGTTTGCTGCTCTGAAATCTGGTAAAATCCAGGTACATCTTGCTGTTTCTGTATTAAGAATGTTTTAGCTAAACAAAACACATAAACACGCACAGTTCTGATTGCCATGTCTGTAAGGTGTTCAACAGTCCAAGGTGTGGTGAAATCAAAGTATTGCTGCTGAAGACTTCTGGCTTTAAGAGCTTGGATTTTGAAATTGCTGTCGTGTTGCTTTGTACCCAGTTTCACTAAATCCTCTGGAAATGATCAGATGGATGTTTCCAAAGGGAATATCTCAAATATGGCACGTCCTTTTTTAAAGGTAATGCTTATACTACAAGGAAGTCAAAAGGGTAGGGAAGAAAAGCCTGACCCTATTTCAGATGTTTCCTTAAAGTACTCAACAGGAAATTTTTTAACTTCAAACACAGAGCTGAGTACAACTTTAGACAAAAAAAACAGACCATAAAAATACAGAAATAAAGATCTAAATGTTAATTTCAATGCTTGTGAACAAATTTTCAACCTTCCACTTAAAAGACACATAATAATTGAAAAAAAACCACATAATCATTTTGATTAGGGCTAGATTGAAGGGCTAGAATCCTGATTGATTCAAGGTTCTTCCAAAATACACTTTTCAGTTCTGGTTTTATATCCTTAAAGGAGACAGAATGTTTCTGTTCATTCTGAATTAAGGTGTTTCTTCAGAAACTGATTAGAGCGAGTTGTTACCAGCTGGTTTATACTACTTTACAGTAAGCACTTCTGAGAGCATAAATCCCATGTGTAGGCCAAAACCCAATGCCAATAAGGCAGAGGCATTTCTTGCTTCTACAAAATTTGTGCCACTAATAAAAAAGACAAAAGGTGCTGGGAGAAACAAAGGCAAGGGCATTCATTTCCCTTCTGTGCTGGAATGGACGTGGTACTTTTGCTCCATGTGTGGTTGAGCGATCTCTGATGATCCAGATAGTTTGCATGCTAATTTTGGAATCCTGTCAGTCTCCACTGCAATTTCCATAAATTGTTTATTCCTAACTACCCTGGATTCACTCCACGCTGATTCTCATGTCCTAGATTCTGGAGACTGAACAGCACTGAACATAACTCTCCCAATTTTTTTCTAGTTTGAGGGGAAGAGCAGGCATTGGGGGACACATCTTCCTGGGAGAAGCATAAAATCATTTCCAAACTGAGTGGTCCTTTGACTAAACTAAGGACAAGTTTCATTTTCTAGAAAGCAGATATAAACCACATTGTGCAAAATGAATCCCCAACTCTCTTCTGGCATTATTCTTTACATACAGAGCAGACTGACCGACTTGGAAACACTGGCTTTGCTGATAGCGACGCTGAGCCACGATCTGGATCACAGGGGAGTGAACAACTCTTACATACAAAGGTGAGTAAGAAGAGAGAAGTTCAATAAAAACAAGTGAGTAACAAAATCACACAGCTAAATTATATACACCCTGATTGATTTTATTCCAAGCTGATTTGGATAAGATACATAGTTAAAACCACATTAAAAATGTATGCCTGTTTTGCACTGATTTCTGGGTTATCTGTACTCTCTAACTTTGTCCCATTCTGAAATTACAGAAAAGGTAGGTTTAAAACCTTGAAAAAATATTTTTACTACACGAAATATTTTGGTTTGAATTTATCAAAATGAAGCATCTCGACTAGTCTAAAATTTTCTCTGTGTTTTACTTTTTAACTAAAAATACTTTTTTAGAATTTATTACGTTTCAAATCTGCCCAAAATGTGTTTTTTTCCAGTGAATTTGTTATCACTTCAAGTAACAGTTTATGATTCTTCAAGTACATACATAGCCTGACTTAAAACATGGCATAATGTGATTATTGCAGTGTCAATATGTCCTGCTCT
The DNA here is from genome assembly GCA_013390005.1 of Calyptomena viridis. NCBI lineage: Eukaryota > Metazoa > Chordata > Aves > Passeriformes > Eurylaimidae > Calyptomena > Calyptomena viridis. Next base: position 131,001 of record WEIV01024008.1, read on the forward strand.
GACCAGAGATGGGGAAAAGATACACAGAAATGTATCTTTTTCTGCCAGACTTGGAGAGTGGTTTTGAAGAGACCTTTGGAAGAAGTTGTCTGCTGTTCTGTGTGTAAAGCAAGATACTAAGGGAGGAAAAGGATGTTTGAGGCAGAGAATACTGAAAGGCAGAAAATAAGTAAGCTGAAGCAGAATTCCTGCATTTCAGATATATGTTCAGAATAACACTGACTGATGTGTAAAGAGAAAAAAGCCAAAGAAACTCCCAAACTCACCAAAATTGAAACAGCAACTTTTTTCTACTTTGCTAATAGGGGATTCCAGCAGTAACTGTAGCCTTGCCGTGATTGGAACCAGTTAGCTATTTTTTGCTTTATTTATTTAAAAATAAATTTCCTGGAAGACATCTGGAGATGCGTCATCTCCTCTTAGAAATGTCCTGGGAAAGTGTCATAGACGGCAACATCTAACATTTGCACATGCTGTAAAGCAGAGATGATTGCAGCTTAATAATTCATTTTCGATAGAAAGTTCCATGATTTATTTTTTTAAATCCCTCATTTAAATCTAAATGAAAATGTTTTTATTTCCAGGAACAGATCCCTTTTGTTTCTTCCTTTGAAGCAGGGAGAGTGGATACTTAGTACATACTTACTGTGATACTTTTCTTAAGCAGGGTTTCAAAAACTAAAATGGTCCCGGTATTAGAAATTACAGGAAAGGAACTGCCTCAAGGCCTTTTGGTAGATATGCAGAGGTGGTACATTCTCTTTCCTCCTATCCCACATGTAAGGTAGGAAGCACAGAGTATGAAAGCTGGATAACCAAAGCCCTGTGTTCAGAAAGCAGTGGTGTCCTGTGGCCTGGCCTGGGGGTTTAACAGAAATGCTACTACAGAAGTAGGACTTGAGCTTATTTCCAGCCCCAGCCGGGGTCTGTAGGTACTGAGCAAGCTCTAGTTTGGTGCAGTACTTGGGAAGATAACCTAAGATATTTCTCACACATTTCTTTCTTCAGTCAGGATGAACTTCAGGAGACACAGTATGCATCCCACTTAATTCAATGGGAATTTCACCCAGCATGTGTTGGCACCAACCTACAGTTTGTTTCCTTACAGAAACACGCAAGGATGTTTGCTGTATCCTCTGTTTGCAGTGGTCTCAGAGGAGGTGCTGGGCAGCCAGCCCATAACCCTCAGGGGCTTGCAACCTTTAATCTCCCTTTCCGCGTTTTTGTTTGTCTTTCCATCTTTCTCTCCACATTTTTGTGCTTCTTAAATCCCCAGAGTCTCTTCTTATGACTTTTATTTGAATCTCAGTGCACTCACTCACAAAGGGACACAATCCTGCAGCCACTAGTTCATGTGAATGATCCTTAACCATGGAGAAAGTCACATGGAACTATATGCTAAAAAAGAATTTCTTACACGATTAAACATTTGTAGGTCAGATTATAATTAGAGTAATAGACTCAGGACCAGCAGCAAAACAGACTTCCAAAACAATCCAGATTTAGTTGGAGAGATGATCTGTGAGCAATGTGGGACCAAGGGCTGAAAATGAAGATACAGCAGCAAAAACTTAGAACCGTATTATGCAACAAGGAACAGGGAAAAACCAGAAATTCTCAGGAGAGAAGGAGTTTCTGTACTTTGTCTAAAGCTACTTAAACAGCAAATTCTATTTTCTAGACTAAGATACTTTTAAATTCTGCTGGTTTTCACTGCCTATAGGACAATCCACATCTTGTTTCCCATTTGGATTTCACCCTGGGAAAAGGATAGGTAACGATGTTACAGTAGTTTGGCCATGAAGACAGAGGTGATGAAACACCAATAGTCACTAACACTAGGAAATTACCTGATCAACATTTTGGGCCCTGCACCAGTACACTGAGGTCAGCAGGAATTTTTCCATTGGTATCAGTGAGTTTCCTACTAACTTTGCATTATTACTTAGAAGCTCAGCAGGCTGAAGGACTAAATATGCCAGGCAGGTATATGTTAAAGATGTTACAGAAACCAAACCTGTCACTTGAACTTTGCTTGTGAATGAACTCATCTTGTTACCTCTGCTTTCCATACAAGGACTTTCACTCTTTATCAAACCTTGATTTACATTCTCACTCCTTGTGTGCAGCTGGTCTCTACAGGTAAGGGAAGGCAGCAACTAGAGCTGTCAGTGCTCTGACAAAGTAACAGCATTGTCTTTTTATCCTGCATAGAGGACATTAAAAGGGAAGTTATTTCTGGATCAGCAGTGTGTTTAATTTGATTTCTCCATCTAATGGGTCTTTTTACTCCTCAGAAGCGAACATCCACTGGCTCAGCTGTACTGCCACTCAATCATGGAGCATCACCATTTTGATCAA
>WEIV01024008.1:134318-153629 GCA_013390005.1 Calyptomena viridis
AGTTTCATTCTGTAATAGTCAATTATGATGCTGTTACTGTGCAGCTTTCTGCCATTACTCAAGAAGACTGGAATTTTTATTTTTAAATTGGGGAATCTACAAAAGGAAGCAGGGTAAAAGAATGACATCGGGCATGAGCAAGCAGCTCATAATGAGGCATTTTAGCAAACTGGTGTGCTGCTGCCCATTTGACTGATAACACACATTTTGGCTTTTCTTGTAAAGGGAAATCAGATTCTCAGCAGCCTTTCCATTGAAGAATACAAGGCTACACTGAAAATGATAAAACAAGCCATCCTGGCCACAGACCTAGCACTCTACATAAAGTAAGTCAGAGGAAAGTTTGGCTGGATAGTCATTGTTGGATGTTTGAATCATGTCATCATGCTGCAAATTTTTTTACCTTCTTTTAAAGGAGGAGAGGAGAATTTTTCGAACTTCTAAGGAAGAAGCAGTTTAATTGGGAAGATCCCACACAGAAGGAGCTATTTTTGTAAGTAAAAGCAGAGGGATTAAGAAGTCAGTTAATATTATCAGGTACCCAATTTCCCATGCCATGTTGCTGGGAATTTCACTAAAACCAGTACGTCTGTGTGCTCTGGGCCTGTACAAACTGGTGCTGTCACATGGGTCATTGAACAATCCCTGGGTCTGAACTACAAGTCTGCAAACCTCTAAAATAAATGAGCATTTCTGTTCTTCCTAGAGCGTGTAGGGCCCCTGTCTAGGAACCATGTTCTTTTGCTATTGATACTTTTAATATTGAATTTCTGAGACCTGTAACTGAAGATTCAGGACAAGCAGTTTGCTTCAAAGCTGATTCCTTACTGGCAATAAAGAAAAAGATTAAGAGTAGAGACATCTACCACAGCATCAGGCCTGGCGTACATTTGTAACTCTGCTTTAATTTCACTTGGTTTTCTGGTGTGGGTGTTCCTTGAATTTTGTTTTACTAATCACTTGACTTGGTGGCTATACACATGTCACCATACAGTAATTCATACATTTTTTTCTGTTTGTTGTACAGGGCAATGCTGATGACTGCTTGTGATTTATCAGCCATAACCAAACCGTGGCCAGTTCAGCAAAGGGTATACACTTAATTTTTAAGATTTGCTAAATACAAACTGCATAACAGCTTCTGCTTCCTCCATCCAGGCCTTACTGGAAAGGCAGTGGTGGAATGCAGAGCTGGAGTCTCATTATGGGAGGCCACGTTAGAGCTGTCAATGTGTGGAATCTCTTACAGATTGCTGAGCTTGTAGCTGCTGAGTTCTTTGATCAAGGAGATAAAGAGCGGAAGGAACTCAACATAGAACCAACAGTAAGTGGCAGAATCACCTCTTGCAAAATGGTTTCTAGAAACAGCACTTAAAAATCCACAATTTCTCCCACTGACCAGCATATGGGACTAACTCCTTCCCTGTCTTTCCAGTATTCAGTTTTCTTCTGTGGTTCCCAAACACCAAGAGTGTGTCATTGTCTCTGAACCAGAACAGCATTATTTCCTTTAAATGAGCATTACAAAATTGTCTAGGAAATACATTCCTGAATTGGCACCTATTTGCAGCCTATCCAAACCCAGTAAGTTTGCCTCTTTGTCTAGTTATTTGGGCTCTGTCAATCCAAAGCCAATCTCCTGAGGGAAGTCATGCAATCAAATTACCTGCATTGTAACACTTCTACTGATACCCCACTGGGCTGAGCTCACAGTGCTCTTTAAGGTGCTGCTTTTTAATTCCAACCTGTCTCTTTGGCTTTTGGCTGGGTTTTTTATTTAATGCATTCAAACACAGACCTTGTTTACTTCTTATCTGCAGGATCTAATGAACAGAGAGAAGAAAAACAAAATTCCCAGCATGCAGGTTGGATTCATAGATGCTGTTTGTTTGCAGCTGTATGAGGTATGGTGTCTAAGAAAGAACTGCAAATACCTAAAACCAGAACTGCTCACTAGTAGACACAGCTTTAAAATTAGAATTAAAATCAAATGAAAAAATTAGTCCCTTAGTTTAAAAGTATTTTTTATCATACATTACATATGGTTCATTATTCAATTGAGGAAATTATTTTTTGCCTATTTATAATTAATGTATGTTTGTCTGGCTAATGTAATTTGTTAGAATTTTATTAAACCTAGTGGTAATTGCTGGGCTCTGTGCAATTGGTGTTAGATCTCTGGGTTACATTCTGGATCCAGCAGGTCCCATGAGCTGGTGATCTAGTGATCCTCAGGGAAAGTCAGAAAATTAATGCTTTGACATCTAGGAGGAGAATGGTATCCAGGTAGTGCATTGAAAGAAAGTGTTAAGAGTTTTAATGCTGAATTCTCCATAAAAGATAATATCCTAAGTATAGAAAAATTACCCAAGTTTAACATTTCCCATCACATTTTTTTCTTTCATCATACACAAAAGCAGTGCATGAGAGACTTCACTGAAATGGTTTTTGTCATGGTCACAAACTGTATGAGAAGCTACTCGGTCAAACACAACATTCTGGTTTTTAAAAAAAAAAATCAGTAAAGCATTAGAGTGAAAATCTGTTCATTTGGACTCTAGCAAGTATTTTACAGGAACTGAGGTGAGGAACAGGAAGGTGAGAAACAAACAGCCTAACTCTTAAGAATCTTCTAGTGAGGTGATTGATTACTTGAGTTTTTCCTTAGTAAGCAATAAGTTTTTCTGAAAAGAATCCACATCCACTAGTCGGAAGGAAACGAGGATAGAGGAAGGAGTGGGAGCTACCAGTTGCTGCCCCTGAAACTCCCATGTTTCCGTGCTGTAGACACTGTTTGTCAGGAAAATAAGGCTGAGAAGTTCACTGGGAAGCCTCAGAAAACTTTTGGAGGTAGGCCATTGGAAGAAGACTAACTATCTGTGCAAAGGTACAGATATTACCATAAATTTCTTTGAAATTCTTTTATTTATGTCTTTGAAATTTACCATAAAATTCTTTGAACAGAACACATGACAAAGTTTGAATGTCCAAAGTCTGAACTTCTTTAACTTTTCTTGTGAAAAAAAAGAAGAGAAAGATGTTTCATTCTCTTAATTTTTTAATTAAATATTAAATGCAATCTGTTTCACATGTTCTTAATTTATTTCAGGCCCTAACACATGTGTCAGAGGCCTGCTCCCCTTTACTGGATGGCTGTAGAAAAAATAGGCAGAAATGGCAAGCCTTAGCTGAACAACAAGAGAAGAATCTGATTAATGGAGAAAGCAATCAAGCCAAACGGAACTGAGATGCTGATTTAACAGCCACAAGCTTAAGTTCACATAGAAGACATAGCAATAGGGGAGTACTGCATTTTGCTAAACACTGTATGGATTTGGCTTATGTTTTGCCACTGCTGTATTATTTTTCCACAGTTCAAGATAGACCATGACCATGTATATGCCAAGGTTATATGGAGATAGTGTGTTTTTTTAATTACATCTGATTGAGATGGAAAAAGAGCTGCAAGGGTAGTTTTTGCTGCCCTACCCCTCCGGAAGGTACTGGTGCAGTTACTTGCCTGCCCCCAGGAGCCCCTTCCTTTACAGATGTACATAGTTGTTCAGTGATCATGTTGTGGCCAGTATCTGACAGACTACTGCATTTCGCACCTTTTTCTCTCCCTCTTCCAGTCTCGCTGTGTTGTGTTTTAAAAATAACAAGCAGTCTTGCCTGTTCTCTTGCCAGAGGTTCAGAGGGAAGACTGGGACTCACTCTGGGGAGCCTAATCCAGCACTGTACTGTGCTGAGCTCCTTCAGAAGACAGAACCGGGCTCTGAGGGGAAAGGCCCCAGAATCTGTGCACCCAGTAGTTTGTTTGGAGTTTTTTTCATATCAAATGGATGTCCTAGCAAATGTCTTATTACATTTGATGGCATTTTTAAGACCCTTGTGAATTACTGGGCAATGAGGGTCTTAGCAGTTTTGTGGTAAAGTGCCATAAATATCCATGAATAACAGAAACTGGTTAAAGACTGATGAAATGTCCCAACACAACTGACAGGCTGCCATGGAAGGACAGCTCCCATAGAAAGCTGCAAGAAGCACACAGGGAAATGGAAACTAAGCAGGACCATTTTTATCTGTTGGTTTTGACTTCCTTTGGAAGTTGAGTTCAGCATCATCTGACTGACAGACTGAACCGTGGGCAGAAGAATCTGAATCACAACGATGCAGGGATGGCACATCCTGGTGACTGTCAATGACTGATTCTTTAGGCCAGTGTTACTATGACCACTTTGAAGAAAGTTTTATGTTAACATCTTTTAAAAATAATTTCTAACATTGGTTAACAATTATCAACCACAGTGTCTTGAAGAAATAGGAAAAATAGGATACCCAAAGCAAAAAATAGCCAAGAATGCTACAGGGATTTGCCATTTGTATATGGAGCATTAATGTTCTGAAAAGTAAGAAATTAATTAACTTGCACTAGTGAAAAACCCACCACTGGTATTTTACTTGAATGAAGATGATTAATAAAAATGGATTTGAATTGGGAACCAATTAAAGAAAATACACACATTAGACAAATCCCAAAAGAGTGGTACAAAGAGAGCACTATTCTTTGTGTAGACAGGATTAGGGGATTAATGTCAGCAGTTTAAAATGGATTAGCGTTGCATGGAACTTTGGCTGTACAGACACAAAAATGTTGCATTTTTTTAATCTGTAATAATGTTTTTTTCAGTTAAACTCAGCAGTCATAATGGGCAAAAGTAACATGTTTGGGATTGTACTTTTGAAGTGTGGGAATTCATTTCTGACAATAATCCAGAAAGCTCTAGTTGGAAACTGCAATAAATTCTTCTTCACAGTAGATGGTCAAACCTGCCTTGTAAGAGCTGGTCAAGAAAGGTGAAAATGCCCTCTTTTTATCAATCTCTTCATTTAGATAAACCATAGCAGAAGCTAAGGAAAGATGAAGCAAATGTTTCAAAATGTTTGACAAAACTGAGTTTCATAGTTGATTTTTTTTTAATGTAGAACAAGGTATTCTGACAGCAGCATTTCTGCCAACCTAAATTATTTGTCACTGATTAAATCTTACCTCAAACTTCTCTAATGAGCACCAATGATACATTATTGCAGCTGACTTTGAAAGCATTTTTCTAGTACAGCATTTTTCCTGATTTTTCTCCCCCCAGATTACAAAAAAAAAAGGATGGATTTCCATAGTAATTCAGAATTCCAGGACTACTGTTATGGAGTTCTCCATATGTGTATTTATATGCTTACACAGTATGCAAATAACAGCAGCCTGCCCACATCAACACACCCACCCCAAAAGAAGTTTTTAGGTACTTTTTGATAAATAGGAAAGTCTGCTTCAGGATTTGCATAGTCCTTGTATAGTCCTTTCCTTGAGTGTTTGAGATACTGAAATATAATTATTACAATTAACTAATGAGATACATATTTAATATAAATATGAATAAAGTATATGTATATAAAGGTGTATTCTTGCTATTATGGTTGAGACTAGTAATTCATGGTGACAACACAGCAGATCAACTATGATGATATTACAGTGTATTGATGTATCTTTTACATTAATATCCCAGTATTTCTTTGCTATATTGTGTGTTCAGCAAAGCTTTATTGTAACTAAATTTATAACTGCTACAAAGGAGTGCTGGATTCCTACCTTTGACTTGAAAAAAGGGCATGAAATTACATTTTTTAAAGTTTCACTTAAAATGAACAGTCATACAGTAGTGCATATATTTAATTACATATCTGTACACGCTTAATCCCACAGAATCTGTTCCACTACAGAGATTGGAACATATATATAAATACAGTTCCTGGTAAATAAATAATTTATTTATCATAATACACCTGTATCTCTATATATTTCTACAAAACCAAAGCCTTTAAACTACTGGTTTAAGAACCTTAAAAGCATAGACTTCTGTATTTCATGAAATTTCAGAGCATGATCAAAGTTTTTACATAGTGTTCTATTCAGCCTGAAGGCAAAGTTAGAGTGTGCTGGTTTTGTGTCACAGATTTGCATGAACTGTTTGCAGAAACTGCTTGTTCCTTTCATAAGGGGGGACAAAATGGGGGGGGGGGAAACCAGGCTGTTTCCTGCCTGAAGCTCACTGCCTTCAGAATTGAACATAGTCAAACCCAGCTAGTGGATTACAGGCACACAGCTGTCACTAATTCCATCATGAGTTGTGGGTCTAATTATTTTAGTCAGATGTCAAACATTCTCCCCAGCTGGGGCTGTCCAGCTAAAACAAGCAGTGTGGATTACAGCAGAAACCAGCTGAAGTGGAGTTTATCACCTGGTCAGTTCAGTCTAAAGTCAGTCAAAGCCATTGTGAAACTTGAAGTCTCTGGGTTCAAGATTTTGTCCCACCAATCGTTAACACTCGTCTCAATGAAGTCATCCATGTTAGTATCCTACTTGACCTCAGACATGGACATACTTTCTTTTGAACTCAATCCACAGCACAGTTTAATGCTTAAAGTGTGCTTTTCTTTCTGTTTTTGTTCACCTTCTGAAAAAAATTACTGATTAACCCTACCTCTTCTAATTAAAAATAACAGTGAAGCTCTTAAGCTGTAGGTTCTACTTTTTTTCCAGTAAGTTAGTCCCACATCCAATAAGCTGTAGAACATCTCAGTTTTCTATTATCTCACCCAGTTAAAGAAAGGAGAGGAAAATAATGTCATGTTGATTTTGGAGATGGTGTTCATTGTTAATTAGTAGCAGTTTAAAGTTAAGGGCAGATTGTTCTCATAACTTCAAGTGAGCTAGTGATGAAAGTAAAGAACCTATTCCACTGATGATCAGCTGATCTCTCCCTAGAGGACTGAAACCTGATTTTATGCATTGCCCTCTGACAATTGCACATACGTAAAGATGAACTTCTGAACTCCAATCCAGTGCATTTTTACCTGGCAGTGGCATGGACTGACAAAAATCAGAATGCTAATTCATATAGAAGATTTCACAGGTTTTCCAACCCATTATACGAAAGGTTATCAAGAGCCAAATGTAGTCCTTTAAAATTAGCAGAGTGATCCAGTTGGTGTCCCTTGCAGTTATGTCTAAGAAGACAACAGAGATGTTTTTATGGGGGAAAAAGCCACCCTGATAATAAATTCATACATTTTTAAAGGTAAATTCATACATCTTATAAAGACCTGGTCTTTCAGGCAAATTTATACATTAGGAACCTTGCCTTTGTGATGCTGTAGGGGTTTTTCATGTTAAGTCACATGCAGTTTACATTCCACAAGGTTTCAGCTTTATTTTACAGTTACCTGCTGTACTTCTTAAGGGGCTTGCACTAATTTGAAAAATAAGCTTGAGCACTGGAGCTTGAATAAAGAATGAGTTTGGCTAGAGTATGGTAAATAATGAGGGCTGGGTTTTTTGGTTTGGACTTTGACAGGAAAAAGAGACATCACAGAATCTGGCCTGGTGATTAGTGACACTTGCTAAATACAGCAAATGGTGACAGCAGGACATTTTATCTTTGTCATTGGTAGATGGATGGAAACTGCATAGGAAAGTTTATTTTCCACCTACCAAAGTTCGCCTCCATAGAGAAACTCCTACCTAAGTACCACTGTTTGTAAATGTGTGTTTATGTGACAATGCTCTATAATGGCCACTTGCCACTAACTTTCACAGCACGAGCACGAGCCTGTCATGCCAGGGCCTAACGCACGCTCAGATGCCCATCTGCAGTCAATTACAGGATTCCCATTTACCTCAGTGGGACTTGGGTTGAGCTGTATAGAAAGTGAAAGAATGGGTCAGATCCACCTTTTTTACCTATAAGGAGGGACCAAACTGTTCCCCTTGGTAAGACCTGCCTCGCCTGTTCTTTGCTGTGTTCAGCTATTCCTGCTGATGCCCAAGGTACCTTACAGATGTAACTGAAGTTAGAATTTGAGCCCTCTCTGCATTCACATGGCAGACACCTGCATGTCTCTTAAAGAATGTAGTGTGAAATGCACTGTAAATAGTTTTAATATACATTCCTATTATAGTTTAATAAAAATCTTAATCACAGTCACTAGTCACCGAGTTTGCCCATTTGTATTCTTTTATCTTTAAAAAAAAATTGGAACAAATATATAGTTTCTGGGCACAGTATTTTTGTACTAGGTTAAGGGGTTTCTCTGTATATTATGTTTTGCCTTTAAGCAGTATTAAAGTCTTCTGAATGTTGTGTGTTCTCGCTTGCTTCTGTCCTATGACTTCTTAGAGTAAAGCTAGTTATATTTTTTAGAGACTCATTATCCCTAATTACTGTACAGCTGATAGAAAATACAGAGTCAGGTTATTTTCTGCGGTCAGACTGCTGCTTATTATTTACTTCCTTATTCTTCTCTTTGTACTGTTTTCATGCTTTTTAAAATAAAAAGGACAATGTCAAACTTTACTGTTTGTTACTTAATATTATTGAGGTTGAATTTTCAACACTGCAATGTTCCAAATCATTGCTTCTTGTAAACTTGTATTTCATAGTAACTTTTTTAGGTCCTAGAAATCCTGGAGAGAGAAGCATCACTATTAATATCAAGATACTTCTAAGTACTACTGAGATCAGCCAGTGGTAAAGTAGCTCTTGTTTAAAAACAGAAAAAAATAATTGACTGCTGCCAACCACTAGAGAGCACTGGAGCTGCACTTACTGGGAGCTGTCGGAAACCAGTTTATTCTCTGGATAAGCAGAACCAGCAAATACAACGGTCACACAGATGTATCCTCATCTTCTGCCCCCCAGATATCAACTCCTGGGGTAGCATACAAGAGATGGAAATAGTCAACCCAGTGACTTCAAACAAAACTATGAAAAAATTATTCTTGACAACAAAAATCATGCACAAACTGCTGATCTGAGAAGTAATTATGGACCAGTGGGCTTCTTAGCAATTCCTGTTCTTTGCCTCTTAGGTTCTGCACAGCAACACTTCTGACTTGACATTTTTTAGCTCTAGGCAAAACCAAGAAGTATGTCCATCCCTGACAAACAGCAGGCTCATTCAAAAAGTTATGAAGGGCCAGTTTTAGCTCAGCACAAAACGCAAGCACTGTTTGGTTGAACCAACTGCAATTTATGAGTGCAACTGCACAACTCCCTCTGTATATCTACATACATCAGGTAACCATTTGCTGCTGGGATCACAGTCTTTCCAGCCCAATCCCAGCCTAGTCCTGCTCCTGGCTCCTGCTCAGTCTTTCTGGCCTGCTGAATGTTTGAATTCACTTCTGAGAAGTGGCACAGTTTTCAGCAGGAGTACTGGAATACATTTCTTACCCAGACTATAACCTTGATCGAGGGCATTTTTATTGAAGAGGCGAACGAATATTACACATGGTCTTGCACAACTATGATGCCTTTTTAACAAATGGAAAAGACAATGGCTCTTTCCTCCAGCCATGTTTTTAGTAGCAGTAGTGACAGCTATTGCTGACGTGCATTTCACATTCCCATGAAATCTCGAAATAATGCACATGAGTGGGTTTGTTCCAGTAGAAACCTTTAGGGACAGACATATGGAGCCTGACAGTTACTGAGTTTCTCGGCCCTTCAGGAATGGTAGCATTTCTTAGCACATACTGATCTTCAGAACAATTTCAGTAGAAAAATATCACAAGTTATAACCACAGTAAATTTTCACCCATTATTCCGAAACTCCTATTTTATTTAACACAGAAATTTATTTTTACAAATTCTGAGAGATTAAAGTGTTCTCCAAACAGCTGCATTATTTTCTGCTCTGAATATGTACTACCAAGGAAAGATAAAATCCTCTTTGCTGCTGAAATGTGAGGTTAATCAATTCAGCCATAGCCTGCTACAGCCCACCCAGTGGTTTGTAATGGCTGACAATTGGCTGAAAATCATACACTTTACACAGGTTTCTTTTGTTTAACACCACCAAAAACTAGGAGTAAAACCCATGGTTAAATCATTCTACTAATTTACACATTATACATTCCCATAGAGTCATTCAGAATCCTTTTATTGTAGTAGTTCATCAAGTAGCTGGCAATTTATTTTATGATATATACAGCTTCTTAATGGAAGGAAAGTTCATTTTACAGATAAGTAGAGGGGATGATTTGACCAAGGTCACAGAGAAAGTCCATTTCTGAGCTGGAAAGAGAACGAAGACCTGGGTGTCCGTTCTGCTTTTGAGACACAAAGCAAAGAATGTTTTATCTGAAACCATCTTTTCCTTTTGTCTGTACAAATATTTAAATATCTGAGCCATGTGTAGGATGCTCTCTTGCTATTATGCTGAGCTCAGAAGAACTCTGAAACTCACAGTTTTTCAGATGAGATTAGATTTGAGTCACTAATCCAGATAATTGCAATAATCTTTGGTGGAGTTTGGAGCGACCTCATAACCACAAACAAAAGTGTATGGTAAGCAAAAAGCTACATTGAAATGAGCTAAAAGCGCAGTTCAGATCTTGGAGAAACTGAGATGACTGGTGCAGAATACTGTACATCACTGTTAAATCACTGGACTGTAACTCAACCCCACCCTTTGATCATATTTCATTTTCTGAACAAAAAGAAACGGAAATACAGGAAAAGAGTATTCAGACACAAATTAAAATTCCCTAGATAAGCTCAACACAAAGCTCTATAGGACAGCTGACATATCAGTCTCTATGTGGTAAGTGACAAAACACACTAATACTCAGAGATTCATACAACCTTTGCTGGAAAAGCACACTTATTTTTATTGGCAATTGTTCACTATTGCTCTTTTCATTGAAACAGTACCAGATTCTACTGTTTTAGGTAATCCTAGGATTCACTTTAGCATGCTGTAACAGATGAAGTAAATACCAGGCTTGTCATTGCTTTAAGAAAATCCTAAATCTTGCTTCTGAATTTTTTTTAACCTGGAGCTTATTAGTTCATGCACTTCAGTTATCTCCAGTAAACAACTCTCAAAAACATGCAGCACTTTATGGATCAGAGCCATTACATACATGAAAAAAGAGTGTATACAGTCAGTTAAGTTTTAAGACCCACAGCCCATTAGTAACTAACTAGAAAAATAGATCTGTACTTACTGGAAATTTCTAGGTCATCTTCAAACATTGAATCCTCACGTGGACCAGACTGCACATTAGCAGCATCCATGAGACTCCCTTTGAGTCAAAATAAAACCAGACATTTAGTAAACAGACAACTGGAGTAGGACAAAATCTAGCCCAAGAACCTGATGCAATACAACACCCATTTGCAATATGCAGTTTGAAATGATTTATCCAAGAGATGGCATGAGTTAGGCTCCACCAAGCTCCTTGCTGCTAGGTCACCCAGAGTTATGCTAAAGTTGGTTTTACTGGTGTAGAATTATCGATTTACTATATTGATATAAAATGGAGTATTGTGGTTTAAAATGCTTAGTAAAACTGCACAATAAAGGATACAAGGGCACTTAAATTATTTAAGTGCCCAAGCATCTTTGCAATCCATCCCAAGACATAATGAAGAATCCTTCAGTAGAAAACATGCATAAGTGCTGCCAAATCTATCTGCATTGTTTTAACAGGGATTAATCTCTCTTTTATGACATAAGATTATATATATTAATATTTTTATAAGTATATTATGTCTATGCTGGCACCAAGCCTTAATCACTCCATGGTAAAGCCAAGTTCTATTGTTCTAACTAATTTTAGGCTGGAACAACTTGAATGTAAACCACAAAACAATAAATAGGATAGATGAGCATAACCCACTGCAAAAGCCTTTTTATCACCCCAATCTTTGGAACCTCATTGTCAATTACCATCACAATACAGCCTCCTATAATAATCATAGACTGGCATGACCATATAAGTTAATAATTTATTCCCAACCACCTCATTTAAAGATCAAACTTCAAAGTTAATGGTTGCCCATTTTCAGTGTTCTGAAGTTGGCACATGGAAAAAAGCCACAAAGCAAGAATACACCCTTGGCTTTCAAGACTTTCATGGCACCAGTAATACTAAAAAACAAGATTTCGATACACCTTCTAAGTAAAAAATTGTAGTTCTGAAATCTGTGCTACAAACAGGTAGACAGCAGAAGTAAAAAGGTTGTGGAATATTCAAACTGAAAAAAAAAAATCTATAAAGGAAAACCAGCTATTATAGGAACACAAAAGAACTCTGAATGAAGGACATATCGTAAGATTCCAGTACATGTAAAAAGCTGAGGCCATATTTTAGTGTGTCAGTAGTCTCAAGTCACCCATGTAAAGTGTGAGAGACTAAAAAGACAGCTGCTTGTTCCAGCGGTGACATTCCATCAGACCTCGGAGAAAAGCAGTTCTTTATGCTGTCAGCACTACACCAACCATCAAACTCATAAATATTGACCACCTGTGGTTCTTACTTAACTGACACATCTGTGGGGCAGATCTCAACAGCACCCTAAGGATTTGTGCCCAGTTAAAAGAAGTGTTAAGGAAGGGGAATCTGGGACACAAATGGATGTGAAATGTGAAATTCAGAACACAGCTACTTGCTGCTGCCATGGTGAAAAGGTTTGGAGTTGTCCTGACTTCTGAGAGACAACGAAGAATCGCAAGGTGGGGAGGCAAGTTTTGAGATAACTGACTGGAAAAGCACATCTGAGAATCTTCCTGACAGTAAAAGACCTGCTCCAGAACCAGAAACCTCCCTTCTTTTTAAGGTTCAGAGAAGCTGCTGAAGTTTGGTATAGAAATTATACTTAACCTGCACAATGTCACTACTTCGAGTTATTTTTTCAGAGGTTAAGCAGATAGACTGGAATCAAATGAGGAAATTAACTTTGTTTAACTACATAAACACTTAACTTCAGATACGTTTGCATTTCTTAAATGAAGTTAAAGAGCATATTCTTGGGCAGAATGCAGAACACACCTAAAAAGTAGAAAAGCTTTCTTAAAATGCTTGGAATAAAAGGTCATTTTCTAGTTGTTAGATTTTATAGAAGTCTGAAATACTGTGAATAATTTGCGTTATTTCAGGCCTCAATTTTCTACTGGATACAGGAGAAAGGAGCTGCACTACACCACTGTCAGAAGGAACCTTTCTGCAAAGACTGCAAAGAGAGTTACCAGTTCTGTTACGTAACAATAAATTGCATGAACTAGAACTAGACACCAGGTATTTTTGTTTATGTACAGATATTAAACAGATAACACAGACCAACAAGGATAACTACAAAGGTCAAGATACACACCAATGCAATGAAAAGAGAATGTGACTTCTAATGGAAACTCAGTTTGCCCATTTTCTGAGCTGGCTGAAGGGTATGATGAGCATCTGTGATTAGCACAGCACTGGGCATAGGCTATGACATGTTTGGAGATACGGAGTTTTCCAGGTGATAAAAAACTGCATGAAATTGTGGAAAGTGCACGTAAAAAGTACATACAGAAACCTAACTGCTGCTGTTAACTCCACGTGTGGATTTACACTTGCATTTTGAAGGTAACAGACAACAAAGCTGATGTCTGTCATGTGAACAGAATAACTGTAACCCTAAACTTGGCAAACACAAAAGATGGGTTAATAGCTTTGCTGGTTCAAGTAGCACCAATTAAAACGGGAGTGGGGGAAGCAGCAGCTAAGACTCATGTTCTACATTATCCTTGAACAGGCAAAATCTGGGAACTATAGAAACCAACACCACCAGGTACATTCACTTAGCTGCACACCTTTTTTTGTAGGAATGGGTTATATGCGTGAGGCATTCATTGAATAAGTTATAATGAGGAAAATTTGTAGTAGAGTATCATTCCAATTTTCACAGCTCAGCATTAGACAAGAGGATAGTTTTCTGAAACAGCCTGCAGACATTCAGTAAATCCTCAGCCCCATGCTTGTTAAGCTGAGCAGAACAGAACCCTATCAAATCATAATGGGAAAGTAGAGATTTGTGTTTGGTTTGTTGGGTAAATGGATTCCCTCCAGTTGCTTAAAGACTCTCTCAAAAGCATGAAGATACAACAGAGATGGAAAATACCACGAGATGTTCTTATTTGAATTCTTGCTTTCACTAGATATCCAATTTTTACTATGCACGGTGGACAGAATGAATGGATTAGCAATTCTTTATTAAGATGAGCAATAAAGGTACTGTCATGATCTGGAGCCAGTAAGAGAAAGAGGCAGCAAGCAACGTGGTCAGGACTGGAAGTTTGATTAAACTTCAGTAAACTTCTCCTTGAAAAGATCAGTGCATGAGGTGAGCTTTAGTCAGCCACATCACCCTGTAAATTGCTCCCAAGATAAGCCAGGACATAAATGCTCTTGGCAAAGACTTCAGAGCAGTGCTCCTCCACACAGAGCCATGGCCTTCAACGGTGCTTGGAAAATAGACAGAAATGAGAACTATGAGAAGTTCATGGAGGCAATGGGTGAGTCTTACTTTTCCAATGCTTCCTGCAGGAAAAATACCACTCCAGCTGAATACAAACTTGAGCTGTCTGTGAACTACCTTCAGGCCAGCCATTTGCTCTGCCCTTGAAGTGTACTGCACTTACTTTCCAAATATTTCATGGAGGGAGGATGATAAAAGATACTGAGAAATGTTCTGATTTTAATTACATTATGTTAAGTTTAAGCATCTTAACTAATTCCAGATATATTTCAGCAGAAAAAAGAATCTCTAAATCTCTACACTTGAGGAAAAGGCTCAGAGAATATGAATGATAAACTTTTCACAGAATTCTACATCAGGAATCTTATTTTGATAACATTAAGGTAGTTTAAAAATTACACAGGGAGGAAATCATCATTCTTCCATTTTTTGGAAACGCTTGGCTGAAGTAATTCTAACATCCTGATACTTTAAGTTAGTACAGGGTGTGCATTATATGGATATACTCACAAACACTCCAGTTAGAGAGTGGTCTGTATATGTGTACTGGTGAACATGGCCTCAATAAAAAGCAAAGAAAAATAAAAATTTGGGTCAGAATGCTGGAATAAACTCACTTGGCCACATAAAAGTCACTATAAAGAGACAAATACAGTGCTCCAGGGGTCTGGGATTGTTTTTTTTTTTCTGATTTATGTTATCTGATTTTTCTAGGTGTTAACATGATGAAAAGAAAACTGGGAGCCCATGACAATCTGAAGATCACTATCCAACAAGATGGGAACAAATTTACTGTCAAAGAAGCAAGCAATTTCCGTGCCATTGAGGTTGTATTCACTCTGGGAGACAATTTTGAGTACAGCCTGGCTGATGGGACTGAACTTGTTGTAAGAATCCTTCTTTATAATTTTTTATTTACAGTTATTTATTATATGATAATAACTTGATGAAGTACACTTTCAAGAGAAATCATCCTATTCTTCAATTTAGATTTTACTTTTAAAGCATGACTGGTCAGGAATGCTCCCAGATTGCATACAGGAACACAAGGTAGTCTTCACTGTTAACAGTTCAATGCTGTACTATGGAACTCAGGGTTCCATACAGAGCCCAAAAAGCACAGCAAGTAGCAATTTTCACATCATGAAATCCAGGGGATTGCAATTTTACTTATTCTCATACTGAAGTTCACCATCTAGAGTGGAGTGTGGGTATTTATAAGAAATTACCTTTTGTCTGTTACTACAATTAATTAAAATACAGTGTGCTGGCCACTAAAAAATGCCCAGCTTGAAGATCATGCAATTAAATAAACTAATGGTTTTATTAAAATTTCAGTTTTACAGCCTTTCTAAAAAAAGCATTATTACACTGTTTCAATCTTTTCTCACTCTTAAGCATTCTGCAGCCTTTAAATCAAATCAGTGTCACAACTGTTGCAAAACTTTGGTTTGGGTTTTTTTTTCCCATTATAGGGTTGTTGGAACCTGGAAGGAAATAAACTTGTGGGCACGTTTACTAGAAAAGACAATGGAAAAGTACTCAAAGCATACAGAGAAGTTGTAGGTGATGAACTTGTTCAGGTGAGTTAAGCAGTCACAATTTTACAATAGAAGGAAGTGGAAAAAAAATTAAAAGCTGTTCTGAAAGTAGGAATATTTTACCCAAGCCAAATAACTTTGTTTATATTTAAATTCTCAAGTCATCTATTAAAATTTAAAACTTGAGAATAAAACTTGCAACCTGTCATTTTTATGTTTTCCTACCCATGTGAACTGTATCTTACCCATGCATTCTGAAGAAAGTGAACACAAGCTCTATATAGAAGACAGAGACAGAAAAACAGATATACACTATCTAGATGTGCTCTGGCTAAAGGCCCTTCTCCAAGTGTCCCTTGGATTTTCCCTGAAGCCCCCAAAAGCTGTTCCCATGGTGGTTCCAACATTTGCATAGTTTATGCCTGTTGGCAACAGGCTGCTGGAAGGCCCTGCACAGCCACTCCTCACAATTCATTAAATCCCTAATGACTCTCCCCCAACAGCATCTGGGAAAGAGAACTTTACAATACCCACTACTGATTTTTCTTAATTTCTTACCAGACCTATATATACGAAGGAGTTGAATCCAAGAGAATCTTCAAAAGGGGCTGAACACTTCACCCACAACAGCACCAGAACGAAGAGACAATGAAAGAAGACCATTTTCTACACATCTTCTGTGAGGTTTTTTCCCTTTTACACCCTCACAGCACCTCCTATGCTGCAATTACCTAGCCCTGATGAAAGCACAGGCTAGTTCCTTATGTTACTGTTTTGCCTTCAATAAAAAAACCAAATGCTAAAATGTCATTTGTACCAAGCGTCATAATATAAAAAGCTGCAGAAACTATTTTGCATAAGCAGAACTTAAATATTTATTTTTTCACAGGTTATCAAAGGCAACTTTGTTTCCTGACCAAGGCATTTATACTGACAAACAGTTTCTCTGTGTATTGAATATCATGTAATAAGGATGGCAAAACCTAAAATAAACCTCACAAGACCCAAGTCTCCAAGACTGTTCTATAAATGTGGAGTAAAACATGATGTGATAATACAGCTCACCTGGAGGACTTACACGATATCCCATTGATCCTCTGCTCCTAGAACAGGAATAATATAAAGCACTTATTGGTAATATAGAGATAACTCACACAATGTAATTTCATCATATTTGTTTCTAGAAGTACAATCTTTCTTTTAAACATTCAGATTTTGAGTTGTTCCAATTTCTTAGGGGTTCAAATCATCTACTGGAAGGGACCTTCAAGATCATCAAGTTCCAACTCCCTGGCTGTGGGCAGGGACACCTTGCTGAACAAACCTGTGGGCTGCTGGCATTCTTGTTTTTCAGGAAACATGTCCTGAGCTCATTTTTTGGCTTTTTGCACCCATGCTTCTACTGCCATAGGTAGAAAAAGACTGATTAATCGAAGGCTTTGCTAAAGGGTCACTATACCAATTTTTGTGGTCTTCAGTGTCTCACAGCTCCCTCTTCTAACAAAACGCTCTCCTGGCATACACGGTAAACCCACGGCCCACAGCTTCTCCTGCTCAAACGAGGTAACACAGATGGCACATCCTGACAGAGTGTAACACATTCTGAGAGTGTGGCATCGGGTTATGCTGCTTCATTTCTCCTGCAGCCGTGTGCTGTGTAAATAAAGCACACAGAACACACTACCTACATAAACTTTTCCAAGCTTGTTTCATCGCATTAACTCCAACTAACTTTCAAGGAGAGGAGTGTATCTTAAAACAATTTCAATTTTCCCAAACTTCTTCACAAGGGGATGTGCCAAATAATCCCCGAGTTTCTTCCAGGGCATCATCTGCTCTCCAATAAACCATACGAGGATGAACTTTTGAATGTTTATTCCCACACAAGTGCCAGTACAGCTGACAGGACAAGACCAACCCCTGTCTCACCTGTCAGGCAGCAGCAGCAGTGCCCAGGTACTATGGCAAGAAAGTCAGTCACCAGCTCAGGGAGAGCCCCCACAACCACCGTTTGTCCAGAGCCAGCTGGAGCCCTCTCCATGTCCAGTGTCTTTACCACATGAACCCGGCCTGGCTGCACCTGAGGCGCCAGAGGCGGTCCCTGAGGAGCTGAAGGGCGGGGCAGTCCCTGAGGGGAGAAGAGCCATTCCTGAGGCGGGAAAGTCGGGGCGGTCCCTGAGGGGAGAAGAGCCATTCCTGGGGCCGGGAAGGGCGGGGCGGTCCCTGGGGGGAGAAGAGCCATTCCTGAGGCGGGAAAGGCGGGGCAGTCCCTGAGAGGAGAAGAGCCATGCCCGAGGCGGGAAAGTCGAGGCGGTCCCTGAGAGGAGAAGAGCCATGCCCGAGGCGGGAANGGGGAAGGCCGGGGCGGCCCCGGGGGGGAGAAGGGCCATGCCGGAGGCGGGAAGGGCGAGGCGGTCCCTGAGGGGAGAAGAGCCATGCCCGAGGCGGGAAAGTCGAGGCGGTCCCTGAGGGGAGAAGAGCCATTCCCGAGGCGGGAAAGTCGAGGCCGTCCCTGAGAGGAAAAGAGACATGCCTGAGGCGGGAAAGGCGGGGCTGCGCCTGAGGTAGAAGGGGCGAGGCCTGAGGCGGGAAGGGAGGTGCCTGAGGTAGAAAGGGCGGTGCCTGATGAAAACAGAGGCTAGTTCCTTATGGTTTTGCCTTCAATAAAAGCACCAAATGCTAAAATGTCATTTGCGGTGCCTGAGGCGGGTAGGGAGTTGCCTGAGGCGGGAAAGCCGGGGCCCTCCTCGAGGCGGGAGGGGCCGTCCATGAGGCGGAAAGAGTGGGGCAATACCTGAGGTGGGCGGGGCGGTGCCTGAGGAGGGAAGGGCGGTCCGTGAGGAGGGAGGGGCGGCCCGTGTGGGTGGAAGGGCGGCCCGTGTGGGTGGAGGGGCGGCCCGTGAGGAGGGAGGGGCGGTCCGTGAGGAGGGAGGGGCGGCCCGTGTGGGTGGAAGGGCGGCCCGTGTGGGTGGAGGGGCGGCCCGTGAGGAGGGAGGGGCGGTCCGTGAGGAGGGAGGGGCGGCCCGTGTGGGTGGAAGGGCGGCCCGTGTGGGTGGAGGGGCGGCCCGTGAGGAGGGAGGGGCGGTCCGTGAGGAGGGAGGGGCGGCCCGTGTGGGTGGAAGGGCGGCCCGTGTGGGTGGAGGGGCGNAGGAGGGAGGGGCGGTCCGGGAGGAGGGAGGGGCGGTGCCGGCGCGCGCGGGGCGCGGCCGCGGTACGTGCGCTCCGCTCTCATTGGCCCTGCACTCGGAAGAGCCGGTGGCGCCTGCGCGGTGGAGCCACCGCGAGACCCCTGAGGAGATGGAGGAGGCGGCGCGGCGGCGGCAGGAGCGGGATCGGCAGCGGGGGCAGGGGAATGGCGGGCGGGCGCCGTCGCGGGGCGGGGCCGTGTCCGGGCAGGGCCTCTCCGCGGG
>WEIV01024008.1:154027-183153 GCA_013390005.1 Calyptomena viridis
CGCGATCCGTGTCACTGTCGGGACAGTCCTACTGGCTGGACCTGTGGCTCTTCATCCTCTTCGACCTGGCGCTCTTCGTGTTCATCTACCTGCTGCCCTGAGGGCGCGGGCCCAGGTGAGGGAGGGCGGCCGGGAGGGACCGGCGGGAGCAGAGTCCCGGCGGGCTGTGCCCCGCGGCTGGGATGCCGCTTTCGGAGCGGCCCATAGAGCCACAAACGCGGACTTCTCAGGAAACAGAAAGTGGAAGATACTTCAAAACAACCTACGGAAGCACTGCAGAAATAACCAGACCTTGTCTGTTCCCCGCAGAGCCGCTGTCTCACCACGGGATGCACGTCGCGAACACGACCCGTGGAAGAGAAGGACCATTTGTGCAGGAGAAGCCGCTGGGAACACGCCTCCACTTGCAGCTGGATGCGAGAGGCAAATATTTATAATAATAACATATCTCTGCCTGTGTCACAAGTATTACCGTTCAGGTTTTCACCTGTATCCCGTTTCTGTGTCCTAAACTGTGCCTTAAAGGTTATGTAAGAGAGACGGGCTGTGCTTTTGTAATTAGTGCCTGAAGGTTTGCTAAGCAGAAATGGAACTGTGCACTGTTTGAATAAAATCCACTGAAAGGACACCCTGCAGGGTGTCTGAGAATAAAACCCAGCTCTTGCCTAAAGTGAAGGATTAACTCTGACCTGTTTCCCCAATAGATGAAGCTTAACCAGCTTTTTTACTTCCAAAAAGTAATCGTGAGGGTTTGATGCTGTTAAGGTTTCTGTTGTACCTTTCTCTCTTGTTCTTTCTTTTCTACCTACAGCAGTTTCTGAGCCTCCTCATGCTCAGTATTTATATATATACGTATGTAAACATGCCAGTGTTTAACCCAGCAGCAGCAGCGTACTGTCCTCACTGATTTATAGCTCAGGTTGTGATTTCCTTGCTAGAAACAGTGAAGGAGGAGTTAAAGATCAGCCTTGAGAACCCTCCTCCACACCTTCCATGGAGGGCTCTAAGTAGACGGTAATAGGTAATTAAAAGGTTTCAACATCAGTTTCCTCCTGTCTTACTCTAGGGAGACTTTCAAACCAGTGTTAGAGCAAGGGCTCTTTTGCATTCTCTGGAGAAAGAAACAAAAGCTGAGCACATGGAGAGAGCTTCCAACTCTGGATGAAGTGGGTTCAGTTTTCTGAACTTCAAAAATGTCATAATTTTTTTCCCTTGGGGGATACTAGTTTCTGATTCTGAGAAGTACAAGACTGTTGGTTTGGGTTTTTTTTCTCCAGGAATAAATATAATAATTAGATTGCAGAGACTTTGAAGTGTAGAATATTTTTAACACATTAAATGAAAACAGGCTCTGATCAGATTAAATCAGATTTGGGATGTAAAAGTGGGCATATGCTCTTTTCCTTTCTTTCATTGTTAAAGACAATTCTGCCATAGACAGTGGCTTGTTTATGTGTCACACCTACTCTTTAAGAACAGAATCCCTTCCTTGCTGGCATTGATGGTCGTGGCTGCTGCTACCTCTGAAATCAGTCAATGGTTTCAAAGATCTTGTCTCATGGTGCAGAAGAGCACTGAATTGTCATTGCGTTCTCACAAGTAGGAAAATGAGGGGTCCAGTTTTTAAACAGACAAGTTCATCACTTTTTTTTCCTTTAGCATGATTTCACCAGGGAAATCTCAAGGGAACAACCTATTAGGGAAGCACTGTAATGTTGCTCCATTTCTCTTCTGCTAAGGAAGACATGAGATTAAGCCTTGGTAGCCTTTAGAAAGTTACATTTCAAGGTATATTCTAGTCATTTAGCTTTCTCCTTCAGTCAAGTAAAACCTTGAATGTCAGATTTATCTCAGAAAACTTAAAGCTCACAAAGTGCAGGACTGCTGATTTGGACTCAAGCTATTTCATAGGTGCCTCAACCACATGAATACATCTATCCAGGCAAATTTTGCCTATCACTACTCGAGTAAAGGCAGAAAGAGAGCTTGTATAACTCAATCAGTCATTTGTCACCAGGTATGTGGTCTTATGATATTAACATTACTTTAAACTTTTATAATATCCATGAAATGCATAATCTATTTAACAGCTTTATAAACAAATACTTAAGATGAATTTTACTGTTCAAAAAAAAATAACCACGATTTCCACAAAAACTTTCAGCATCTGTCACTTTAAAATGTAGTTCTGGAAAGACAACTCTTTTTAAAAAAATGTGGAATAAAGAGAACACACAACAAAGATTTTAAATTTTTATCTTGATAATTTGAACAAGCAGAACTTCGCAAGAAAATAATTCTAAAGACTGAAAAATATATTAATTACAAGACTCATTAATCTTTTACTGTTACAAAAATTGTCTAGGCTCTTATACAAATCTATAGCCAAAAAGGGGACATTTATAAAAAAATAAATAGGCACCCTAGGTAAGTTAAAAGGAGTTATCACATATTAGTCAGCAAATATTACATACATACATATATGGAGTGCAGAGTCAAATATAAAAACAAAGGTGCCTGGATTAGCTGTCTATGATAATTAAGTATCTGTTAAACATGGGTCACCTAGCAAGTTGTGTGGTAAGATTGTTTCAAGCCACGAGAGGGGACTGAAGAACATCTAATTACTGCAGCTACTTTAGAAGTGAGTTCAGCAGTTGTGCTTCCTGGGAGTCGAGCTCATTGGTATCAGTAATAGGCATCCATATTGCTCCTGGTACACAAGTATCAACAATTGCTATGCATGTTTAAAAATAAGTGTTCTATCACATACATCATTCACAGTTGTTGCTGTGCTATTCATACATAAAAATACTGTCATTTCAAATACAAGATTTCTTTTTTTTGCAAAACATTTTACAAATTATACATTATTTACAAATTCCAATAATCTTTGTTTTTTACACAAGTATTAGAAGACAGCTATACTTAACTGGCTATGTATATTATGTAACATGGCTAGATGAACTAGAAAAAATTGATTTACAGGTTCTGAAATCTCTCTCAAAAATATTACAATAGGAATCACCCACGTTCTTACATTTCTAGTGTTCGTCTGTATTCAACTCATTTTCTTACAAAAGGATAATTTTTTAAGTTGCTGTTTACAAGCAGCCATACTGAAACATGCATAGTTTTTTTCACTGTAAATTCTTTAATTCATTTTTTCCCCAAGTGCTACAACTAATTTTGATCAAAAAGGTAGAAACAAGGTTAATCTGAGTTACCTGGTTTGTTGCATATATATAATGTTCCAGTTCTACTGTTACATGTAATTTAAAAGAAAAAAAAACGTGACCTTGCCACAGAATAACCAAAACCACTGTTGAGGTGTTTGTCCTGGATAATTGTGCTAAACAATTGCCACTGTTTGGTTGAAGCACTAAAACTCATGCACATAAGGTTATAAACATTAAAAACAAGCGCCTTTCTAACAGTGCAAGTATAAGCAAGAGTGCTTATGTGTATTTAACCACCTTGCATTATTTTCATAACTAAAAGGCATTGACATTTAGGTGTCAGCAGCAGCACCCCAAGTTAACACTAATGTGAATAAGGGAAGAATTCAGCCTTTCTGGATTGTCAGAGCTGCCAAAACTGTAGGCAGAGTGAGAGGGCAAAGAGGAACCTTTTCTTCCCACGCCCCACAGCCCCCCCAGTCAGAAGGGCTGCACATTCAGCCTGATCTGCTAATGCAGACCTTGTCCATGTGTAGGGCTGTTCCAAATGGGAAAACATATCAGTACAAAAAAAAATTTAAAAAACCCTAAATGTGTGATCCCTATGAGCCATTGCTTAAAATGTCAAGTTGAAAAAAAATAAAAAGGAAGTTTAATAAATAGCAGCATTGACTTTACATGCAATTGCAGGATAAATCAGAACTGAACATAAGTAGTAACTATATCTAAAATCTTACGAAATTAATCTTTCATAGTTGCATGATAGGTCTGTATTTAAAATTAGTGTCCTATCCTGTTATACCTGTTGGTAACTTATACCTGTTGATTAAATTCAATAAGTTAAAGTACATAGCTTATAGGGTGAACAAATCTGATAAATGTGTTTAAAAATGTACACTAACATAGAGAGGTGTATTAATAGGAGAGTATTACTGCAGTTTACTTCAATTCCCTTTGAAAGTCTCATTTAACACTTGCAAACCAGGATGGTTTTAAAAGAGCAATTATTTTTAAGGCTTTTTAAATAAAACATAAATCCTCTGGGTAAACTTGCATTAAAGACACTTGAAGGTTTGTGAAAGCACAGACTCTCAGAGAAGTCAGTTGAAAAAAACATGTCACCTCTTGCTATCTCTCAGGACAAATAATGCTCTATTATTACTACATTTACTGCCTTTTATGGGGTAGTAGTATGTTCATCCCTTTTGTTAGTCTAAGTACATAGTCACCACAGTCTGAAGGAGCACT
The DNA here is from genome assembly GCA_013390005.1 of Calyptomena viridis. NCBI lineage: Eukaryota > Metazoa > Chordata > Aves > Passeriformes > Eurylaimidae > Calyptomena > Calyptomena viridis. Next base: position 158,455 of record WEIV01024008.1, read on the forward strand.
TCTTAAACTGCAACTAATTAACTCTTCTCACAGAATTAGTAACATCCAGTGGAAGCCACTGCTGTAAGATGTGTACACCCCAAGGGACCATGTTTAATAGAAACTGTAGAAGACAGGCTGAGTAACAGAGGTAAGCGATAAGGCAACTAGAGTAACAAATCAGAAGAACCACAAGTTTAGCACCTCTTCTCCTCTGGTCACCTCTAATTTGCATATTCATTTGAACTCCCCAGCAAAGCACAGTCAGCTGGGTACCCGGTTGTCACACACAGATTTGAGGTTTATGCCCATTTACAGACTGTGAAATGCCAACGTCAGATCCGGGTGTGGGTTTTTAGGGATCTATCGGCTGCAGTGGATGCCTTCTGCACTCGCCTTGTACCTCTGCTCGGGTGCGGGATGCCTGCCCTCAAGTGTGGTGGGGTAAGTAGTGTTCAGTTCTACTCCAGCTGCTGGAGGATGCTTCTCCTTGGGAAAGCTTCCACTCTCTGCAAAATACAGCCTGGGCCTCTGGTGGTACTTCATCCTGTACGTGTCAGTCATGCAGCTGTCTACGGAGAAGTAAGTGGTTAGGGATACACTGTCATTCCCGTCTGCATAGCCAGGACTGGGGCCTGTGTGCCGGGAGCCTTTCTTTAACAAGTTCTCAGACACGGTCCAGAAGTCATTAACTGACAAACGAGGTGGAGAATCTGGATTGTGAACCAGCAGTTCATTCCCTGGAAAGGGCTCTTTAAGCCTCTGTTCGGTTGGGAGTGCACTTGCCTCTGGTGCAGATTTGGAAGGGGCCCCCGTTTGCCTCAGTGGATTGCTTTGCAACGCTTCCCCTGCCGAGTTACTCTCTGATCCAGGCAAAGTATTCAGAGCATATTTCTTGGGTGGCAGAGGGGGAGGAAGGTTCTGGTACACTGCTTCAGGCACCCAAAGGGCATCCACCCTCCGGAGCGGCTGCCCCGCGTGCTCTGCAGGAGGGGCGGGAAGCACCACAGGCCTTTCCATCAGGGACTGGGGCACACAGGGCACCAACCCCACCTTGGGACCAAGCGTTCTTGTGTGATGAGACTGCGGCTGGGCAGAGGGGGGGAGCTCACTGTGGACCAGCTTCCTTCCACAGGCGTGTTCCACGTAGGGGTGGGACACGCCGTCGGCACAACACACTGCCACGTTCACCTTCTCAAACCTGTCTGCATGAAGCCACTCTGAAGGGTTGTGTTCGTTTGCCTTGTTCCTGCTGTCTGACTTCACAATGTCTTTGACAACTGGCTGTAGAGCTGACGATGGGAAGAATTTCCTGTTGGTTTCAGGCATTTCAGCTCTAAAATACAAAACCACAAGACATAAGTATCCCTAAAAACATATGAAAAGGTTCATATAACCCAAGGATTTTTTTCAAAGACAGCCTTGGTAAAACCACCTAAGTCTTCAAACTGACAAGAGAAGTGGGATCTGTTTAACTTACAGCCATTTGATTAAAAGTTGTATTAAATTACTCCCAGATTTCTTTCATTTGAAATGTCAAATCTCTGCAAGACATGGAAAGTAAGAGAAATTGCTTCAGCATTCAGGACTATGTCAAACATGACCTCTGCTCTCTTCTAAGCATCCTTGTGACTCTGATACATCCACCTGTCAAATATTGGATGTTCCTTTTGCTTGCTAAATTTGTGTTTAGATTCTTGATTGTCAAAAATATTCAATACCTTAACTTTTCAATGCTTAATATTGATTATTGTAACATAACAGTATTTCTTAAACTATTACAGAGTAAATGAATGCCAGTATTAGTTACCTCTTTATTGGAGGACTGGGCACCTGCAAATGTAATTCTGTTGGGAAACCAACATGAGGTCTGTAGTTAACTTCAGAATTGATCTGGTCTTTCCTCAATTCTGGGGCTAGAAAAAAAATATTTCAAAATAAGCAAATATACAGTCCAATTCCTTCTTTGTAATTACTCAAGGTTACACAAACAACACACAACAGGACAATTAATCTCTTTCAAGATTTGAGATTAATCAAAATAGCCATTTTGAAGACAATCTGGCACAGGTGGTCAGATTTTACTCTAGATTTTATTCTATTCCTAAAAAATCTGGAGGAAATTTTCTGTGGTTTTGTTATCAGAAAATAGGTAATTCTCACAATTTAAGTCAAACAGACATGTTTTCAACATTACCTAAATATTTAAGGTATTCTTACTAAAGCACATTTTCAAAAGCAGTTTTTTATAAAAGCATGGCGATACTTGTTTTGAGGGTCAATATCTGCCCTATCTTTAAGTGATGAAAGACTAAAGACACCAAAACTTTGCCCAAGAACACAGGTACCAGAGGCTAAACCAGCATATACCACAAGAGACAAAGCCCCCATATGGGGGCTTGAAATGGGGGGGGAAAAAAAAAAAAAAAAAAAAGAGACAAAAAATCATGCCATTCTGGCATGATAAACAATACCAGAGCCTTAGAAAAAAAATACTGAATGAGCCTGTGCAACACTGGCAAGGGACGAGTAATTAACCCCCAAAAATTCAAAACTGCACTGGGCCACACAGCTCCCTAGCAGGGAGGTACCCAGTCCCGGGGGTATTTCAGAGGAACACTGTCACTGTGCTGTACATTGGTGAGGTACCAGTACCAGGGGTATTTCAGAGGAACACTGTCGCTGTGCTGTACATCAGTGAGGTACCAGTACCGGGGGTATTTCAGAGGAATACTGTCGCTGTGCTGTACATCAGTGAGGTACCAGTACCGGGGTATTTCAGAGGAATACTGTCGCTGTGCTGTACATCAGTGAGGTACCAGTACCGGGGGTATTTCAGAGGAATACTGTCGCTGTGCTGTACATCAGTGAGGTACCAGTACCGGGGGTATTTCAGAGGAATACTGTCGCTGTGCTGCCCGTTGTGGTTCCGATGAAGTGCGAGCCCCGCGCAGGTCCCGCGGGCGGCCGGGAGGCGGCGGCACAGGCCAGCGAGCCGCTCCCTCGGCACATCCCACCCACCGGCAGCGGTGCCTGCGGAATTCCAGCGAGCTTAAAAATAGACCTGTTATTTTCCCTTCTGCTGACAGGACAGCCATGCACGGTTAAAACCAGACGCCGGCTCCATCGGGAATTTTGGCTCTACGTTCTCTGCCAACCTCAATATGGGCCACACGAGCGCTGTGCTCAGCTGGGTTATCAGTGGGTTGAAGGAGCTGAGCAATACATGAGAGGTAACTGGTTTCTGACATACCGAGTGCCTGGGGTTAAGATTTACAAACACCTACTTTCACACGGGGGCAGTCAATGCAGAATTTCCAAAAATTAACATCCATTCTATAGCCCACTGGTAGGACTGACAACTTCTCCTCTCGTGTCTTCATTTACACATACAGAACGTGCAGAAATCTGAGAAGTCCAGTTTCTGGGGGAAAAAGCCCCAAACGAACAGGAATACAAAAACCCCACAAAAACTTAAATCCACATTAAATTCAATTTCTTTCTCATGTGTTTTACCTGCATGTTTTCTGGAGGGTTTTTTGTAAAAACAAGCAAACAAACAAAAAACTCTAACCCCCTCCCTATTTGTTTTTTAAATATTATTTGTCAACAAAAAAACCCACTAAGCATGACATTTTTTGTAACAAATATTGTGCCAAACTCCTCTCTCTCAACCCAGACATTTTCTGTATTCAGTTGAAATGACTGGCAAACTTACTGGAAGATTTGGAAATGTGGAACAACATAATCTCAGTCAAGAAGGCAAACAAATTATAAGTTGTCCAAGACAGAATATTATTTTTAAAAAGCAGTAAGCAATCTTCAGAAAAAGCCTGAAATTCTTGTATTCAAGGCAGTGTACTTTTGGAGCAACATTTAGTTGCAAAAAACCTTTCATATATATCTTTAATCTATCATTTAATGACACTCCAGAAAAGCATTTGTTTCTGTTTCATGTTATGTAAACTAAGTAGCTGCAAGCTTTAATTCTCTATTCAGTTCCTCAAACTTGTACATTCATGTACATTGACTGCACTGTAAGGGTAAGAATTGGAGTTTCTCAAGTATAGTTGCATATTTTAAATTATTACTATTAATGTATGGAGGGGTTAAGCAAATGAGTTGTCTTTTTCAGAATTATTTTTTGGATTTTCTGAAGTGACAAATAAGCAAAGGCAATTTGGATTCTTTATACAGTCAGAGCTTCAGGATGATTCTAAATTTCAGTTGGAGTTGTCTCATGCTATTGAGTGGAATAATTAATGGGAAAACTATTACAATTATAGTCATTTTTCTTCAATTTGAAGAATGTGAGGTTGGGAGTTTTGTCCTCACATTGCTCATGTCACATGTTCTTTATAAACCAAAAAAAATTCACCTCCTCAGTTCATCAGGTTCAAACTTCATAAACACAAAGTCAATCTAAATTATGGATGCTACATCTGCTTGGTCAATATTTGTGTTTTCCTGCCAAAATCTGACCACACGAATTAGGGATTGGCTTTGTGGGACATTTGCTTCAGTCCTGCAGTTATTAACTGCTTACTGCCAGTGTAAGCAGCAGCCATTTGATCTCACAACTCCGTGTGATCCAGTGTTTCTATCTTTATAACGCTCTAACAATAAGTTTATTTTTGTAAGTCAAGGACAGAATTCCACTGCTGAAGAGCAGCCTTATTCAGCTCCATTTAAAAATGAGGAGCTGGAAAACAGTGGGCAGAATTACAAGTGCAACATGATTTCCATAAGAAGTTTTCCACACAAAAAAGCTACTCAGACATGTTTTCTGGAGGTGCCACGAGAAGGCAGCTAAGATTTCTTACATTCCGTTCCTCTCTCAGAAAGGACTGAGCATTTTGTTCCTAAAGTCCTATTTTCTGGGAGCCTGTTTGGTACTTACCTACCAATCCATGTCTTGTTCACAACACTCAGAGATCAAACATAGGTAATACAACTGATACTTGTAAGTGACTGTTATTGTCCCTGCTAAGAGTGTCCTGACACACTTCTAAAACTGAGACTAAATATTTCTGTAACTCCACACACATGTGGAATGATCAGATTCTTCAGAGCTTTCCAGTCCATTGATCACTTCCACTAAAAGTATTATTTTCCAAAACTTGCACATGAGATCTTTACAACTGATTTAAATATGTTTTTGTTACAAAACTACTCAAAAGTTACTTACTGAATTGAAATAACTGAATAGATGGCATCCTATCATCATTTTTTACAACAACTCTGAGAGGCACCTGGAATCACTACACTTTTTTTAAAGGAAATGTACAGTGCATGTTGAAAGCTTTTAAGTATACTAAAGTACTCTGCAGAGAACACTCACTACTAGGCTCAACCATTGGTTTAACCCACCTATTTTTCATGCCAACAGAGTTCTTTATGTATTTTTCACTGTTGTTTTTAAATTTTTTTTCCTATCCAAGTGCGTTTGATAAGAATGGTGCAGTACAGAAGTAAAGCAGAGTAAATATGCAAAACCAGATCTTTGCATTCCATGCAACTCACTTTTGGGGGTTTTTTTTTGCATGTCAAAACAAACACCAAATTAGTTCTTTCTATAAGCACAACTTAAATTGGGATAATGACAACAAAGGTGTAAGTGGTATGGAATACCCTCCCCCCCTACTTTAAGTCTTAGGGGAAACTATTTTATACATTATATGAAAAGAAATATGGTATCTATAAAAATCAAATGTTTCCTGAGGAAGTGGCCTAATATTTATTGCCCCTCTTTGTACAAGTACCCTTCCATTGTTTCAGCAACAGCAGATAATGATTTTGGCTGGCCTCATACTGACCTAGAATATTTATATGCCAAGGCATTTATCAACTTTATAAAACCCCAACAGACATATTAGCATGTAAAAGGAAGTAGACTTCCTTATTACAAGTGTTTCTTCCTGATACTGCTTCATATCTTGAAGGAAAACAAATGGTACCACAATCCACCCAGACATTTCAAAAAACCCAAAATCTTCCTTAGTATCCACCAAGAAAGCTCATGGAAATGCTTTTGGGGAAAACAGGGAGTGAATAAAATTACTGTGGTTTTTCTTGTTTGTTTGGAGGGGGCTTTGGGGGGAAGGGTTGTTTGGTTTGCTTGGGGTTTTTGTTGGGTTTTTTGTGGTTGGGATTTTCAAGCACACTTGCCAAAAAAAAAAAAAAAAAAAAACAAACCCACATCTCATAAAAAGGAAAGGATATGAACACTTTTCATCTTCACTTATGAGCATAATTCACTGAAAAGCTTTAAAATGTAAAATAGAACAAAATTTCTAACTCACCGTGGAGGAAAAACATCAACGAAATGTATTTCCTTTGCCATTTTCAAGAAGACAGGGTACACAGGTTATGATGAGTCAGTAAGGGAAATCTCAACTGAAAATAAGTCTACAAAACCCCTCTTCCATCATGGTCAAAACAGCCACAAATTCCATGCCAATTTTTTTTCTAACCCACTGAAATACATCCAACCTGATACACAAGTTGCCTTACTTTGAAATACTTGGTTATGGCTTTTTCTAAAACAAAAAAAAATTTTTCAATTTTGAGCCATATGAAGACATTAACTTCTGCAGCAAAATTATAAAATACAAAAGGCTAATCAGAAATCTGTCCAATCTCTTGTGTGATATTAGGAAGTATTAAAATGCTGTTTTAAATATTACAATTAATATTTTTTTAAATTTTTCCACGAGTTCTTACCATGGAAGGTTCTGTTCTGCTGAGGTACTGGATGTAACACATGGTCAGCTTTTTTGGTTGACAAGTTCTGTTCACTGGAAAGGAAGCAGATGAGTGATTTGAACACTGCTTTGAACACTGCTCCCACATGTGACAGGCTGGCCTGATCCAGAAAAGTTTAGAATGACTTGAATCCTTTAAAATGGACAGACAAAATTGACTCATTTTGCTGTCTTGCAGTTTCAAAACAAATCAAAGACTTTTCCCTACATTTTCACTAAAACACTGTTACAATAACTTGCCACAATACTTTATGAAATAAGTTCTAAATTTTGCATCTCCACTTAGAGAATCATAGAATGACCCGAGTTGGAAAGGATCTTGAAGATGATCCAGTTCCAACCTCCTTCTCGTGGGCAGGGACACCTTCCACTAGAACAGAGCTACATCCAGCCTGGCCTTGGACACTTGCAGGGATGGGGCAGCCCCAGCTTCTCTGCGCCAGGGCCTCCCACCCTCACAGGAAGTAATTTCTTCCTAGCATCTAATCTAAACTAACTCTTTCAGTTTGAAGCCAGTCCCCCTTGTCCTGTCACTACATGCTCATGTAAGAAGTCCCTCTCTCCATCTTTCTTGCAGGGTCCCTTCAGGTACTGGAAGGAAGTGAAAGTCTTTTCATTTCCTGGTATTTGTGATTGCTTTGTATTGAATTGTATCGAAAATAACTTCCATGAAAACATACATCCAAACATTTGCTAAGATCTAGCAGTCATTTGTGCCTACACTTGGTCTCTCAACTCTTCAAGAAGCATTTGGGCAACACTCTCAGGCACACGATGTAATTCTTGGGGTTGTCCTGTGTCTACGTTCCACTTACAGGTTACGATACACGATACAGAAAACTGCACGTGGAAGGATTCTCACTTTCTCACAGTACCTCATAAATTTAAGTTGGAATGGGCCTTTTCAGATCATCTAGTCCAACTCCTCTTGCACAAACATGATCAACTACACGCTCAGGATCACATCCTGCTGGGTAGTAACTTCACAGACAGAGATTACACATCTCTGAACAACATAGTTATTCCTGACATACACCAGTTCTAAGTAAGAGTAATAAAATATGGCTGCTAACCACATTTTTGGCCAGTTTTAGTAATTTTATACTTTTCAGCAAAGGTTTACTTCAAAGAGGTCAATCAATTACCAAGTGATCAATATATATCTGTCTGAGGTGTTCTAGAAAACTGAATTTCTGCACAGTGATCAGTAACAGCACACAAGATTCCCCAATTGCCATTCCCATTTCTATCAGGGCCTGTCTGTACAAATGTTGCAGGTATGATTTATATGGACACAGTGTTCCATTCCAGATGGAAAGTTACCCACAGTCTAAAAATCTCCTAAGTAAAGAAGTGTAGCAATTATAACAAAGGGACACACCCTGTCCCTCAGCAAGGCTTAGTTCTGGCTCAGTGCCTTCCAGCGAGAACCAGTGCTGCAGCCTCAGAGTGAAGGTAAACTGAACACTTCATTGCCCACACCCTTATTTCTAGATATACTCCAGCTTTCCACAAGCAAGTTCCAAAAAATGTTTTCCTGGTTTTTGAACAACACATGAACATTAAACCAGCTTCTTTTTCTATAAATACAATCAGTGCAAGCCCTAAGAGCATCAGCATTACCTGCAGGAAGCACCGTCTTTTACATTCTTGACATCCGCCGGATTGATTCCTTCAATAACAGGCGAGTCTGGATTTGCAGATCCATTGCTGATATGATCACTGCTTTCATATCCAGATTCTGTCCTCTGAATTTGCCAGTTATCACCATGGATTTTTCTCTCTGTAAATCCTTTGCTTTTTTCAGCATTCCCTTTCCCCTCCGAATCCAGCGAACTTCGACTTCCCGAATCCTGTTTTGTTTCATCTTCATATATAGTCATTAAACCCTTCTGCATTTGGTTCTCCTTTGGCCAGTGGTTAAAGCTTCGCTCCTTTTCATGCTTGGATTTACTGCTCAGGTTTGCCTTGTGCTTTGGGCTGTGCTGTTTTTTCTCAGTCTCACTGAAAATGCTGTCTACATTCAGTGTCTCTCGCATTGGTTTCCAGCCTTTACTTCTGCTTCTGCTGCTCACACTTCCTTTGTCCCTGGAGTCTTGACTGGTGTCCGTGTCGTACCCAGTGACACCATCAGGCCGTGTCCTTGTCACTGGTTTCTCCCCAGCAGCAAAAGATTCTGTTTTATTTGATCCAAGCCCGTGTGCAGAAAGCTTGGCTTGGTGAGGGGCACTGTCGTGCTTGTAGGGGCCCCTCCCCTGGCTGCTGTACATCCGCTGATCCACACAGTGCCTGAGTCCATTGCCAACGGGAGGGGACCCCGACTTCACACTGCAACGGTCTTCCCCAGTCAAGTCTTAGAAGAACAAAAAGAAAAAAGCTCCAGTACAGTTCTCATTAATTAGTATGTCATACAATCACAGAATTGTTTCAATTGTAAGGACCCTAAAGACCATCTCGTTCCAACCCCCTGCCATGGGCAGAGACACCTTCCACTGGAGCAGGTTGCTCAAAGCCCCATCCAACCTGGCCTTGAGCACTTCCAGGGTGGACGTGGTCATTGAACTGATATTGTTACAGCAGTAATGTTTCTGACATTATGTCTACAAATGCAGTGCGTATTTCAGAACACCGAAAACCGGGAAACCCTCATCTCCTTCTCTAAGGAGGAAAAAGGTATTTAACCCCTTGATTCTCTGGTCACATTTTTAAAATGTACCTCTTTGTCTCCCAGACTCTTTCCTTGGTGTTCTGTCTGCATCTTTTCGTAAGGATGTGAAGTTTTTCATGTCAGCAGCTTTCTGAGCACACTCTCTGGATAAGTCCTTCAGCCTGTCCTTTTGATCACTGTAACCCAACTTAGCTGCAAAAAATACTTCTTGTCAAAGATCATTACTCAAAAGTCATTCATCATCAAAACACACAAACATATTTATGGACCATAACATTTAGTTTTTAGTATTAGTACTAAATACTAAACATTTAGTTTTTCATATTAGCACTACTTAGCAAGACTAATGAATTACTTAACACAGACTCAAACCATGAGATTCTTTCCAAACAGAAGTCCATTAATATACAGGACTGCAAATAATGCTGTGTATCACAATACTGTTGTGGAAAAAGTGTTCCTCAAGTAGCCAATCATCCACAGAGCCACACCTCAGCCTCAAGTCATTAATGTGCCTTTTAATCACCACCATGATTGGAAAACTTAACCATGTTTGAGAAATGGATCAAGGCCTCAAGATCCACTTTAGTGAAGAAATAATGGGAGTAATAAAAAATAATCTACATTTACAATTCTCTGGAAAAGTTAACATTCTGTGGCAGATATTCAGATGTTAATTAAACATTGAATGAATCTTTGAATAACAACTAAGACAATGATGGCATTCTTCCTTTAGAAATAGTTCTAATAGTTCAGGTTATCACACACCTGAAATGCCATAATTGAAATATTTCATAAGACTACATATTATTTAATAATAAAAGATATCTGGGGCTTTTTTTGGGTGGCAGTGGGGAATACATACCTGGACCTCTACCACCACTCGCCTGAATATGGTTTCTACTGAATGCTGAATTATCTGGCTGGAGCTTTTTATTACTCCTTTGATTAGTGGGGTCTCCAATTCCATTCTCTTTCATGTGGTCTGATTTAGCAGCAGAATGCTTTTCAAATCCTGTCAAACAATATATTTATCTTTAGAAAAAAAATGCTTCCTAGTTTAAAATTTCCAGTATCTGAATTAACAAAAATATAAGAAAGCTTTATAATTGTGGATTAAAAAAACAGAAGAAAAACCTCACCAGAAACCACACTACATTTCAGTACACTAGGCAATAAAGTTCTGTAATATTTTATATCCTGCCATGTTTATAGGGGTAGCCTGTAGTGGAACAGGGTCCTCAATTCTTTCCTCCCTGAAGCAGTCTATGTCCTATCACTAGGCATTATGTGAAGAGGAACATGTCAAATTCAATTTGACTTTGCCTTTAATTTACTTGTATGTTCAACATTAAAATAGTAAAAACACCAACTCAAGACATCAGTACAAACTGCAGAACCAAAAGACTGGATTCTTACATATTGAGGCCTATGCTACATGAATCTCAGAGAAAAAAGTTTCCTGCAGCTCCCTCTGATTTCTCCCAAAGTTCTGAACTCTGCTCAGTGTGTGTGTGTGTATATATTTATATATATACACTCACAGATTTGGAGCATGTGTGTTTGTACCCATAGGTGCATGAAGCAGCACATATGCTGATAGCATTTTTAAAAGGTATTTTAAACGTTCCAATATACACAAAAAATTCGCATATACAAATATTCTACATTTTTCTTCTCCAATTATTGAAGTTATGTAAAGTAGTTACAAATAATCTACAATAGAAAAGTCTTTTTTTCCATTACCCATAGTCTCAGTTTTTATTGAGTTCTAATATTGTATATACTAATCTCTTTTGAGACCCTTTAGATAATGATTAATAGAATTATTTCAGAACAAAGCAGCCAATCCATTACCTTCTCTTTTAGAATCCCCATTTCAAAAATACATCTGATACTGTTATTAAAGAAAATAAATAAAATATATCTAATTACCCAATTCTTCTCCATTTCCTCCTGTTGCTTTGCACTGAGACCAGTGAATAATCTGCTTTGGTGCATCTTCTGGAGATACAGCTGTGCCATCTGGGTTAGCATAAAATAGCAGCAATGGCTGGAAGTGACATCGAATGCACCTGGAGACCACGTCTTTCCACTTTGTTCCAATCTAAGGAAAGAACCAGCAAAATCAAACCCCAAAGCCTGACCAACAGCACTGAACCCAAATACAGAAAGAGTGATTTAACATGTCCCAAATGCCTGATTCCAAAGAAGATTCAACATTTTAGCACATTGGTTTACGTAAATTGCAACAAAAATATAATTAACAGTAGACAAGTGCATGAACAGTCTGAAATCTTCAGCATTTTTAAGGCACAATTACAAAGTGGTGAAGTCAAATTTATTTGTGAAAACCGCTTTACAAAACTAAAGGTTTATTAAAATAAAAACATTGGTTTGACTTTTCTTCAAATTAGGTGTCAGAAGAATGCACTCTAGAAGAGAAAAGATCACTAAGTTTGGTAGCAGTAAAACCAGTATTTACCTCTTTCACATTTGCATCATCAAACAGCACCCATTTGCAGCTCTTGGTGTGGAAGGCAAAGGCACAGTAATGTCGGCTTGTGTAGCAAATCATTCCCACAAGAAAAAGCTCACTGTTTTTGGCATTTTCATCTGTAACCCTATAAAACAGCTGTAAAAACGATTATGTATTTTAAAATATGTCTGAAACATTTAGCCTCAGTTTCCTGGCCTACTGCTGGCATTTCAGCAAAGCAATTGGTATTGAATGTCCTGCTGCATTATACAATTTTTCCTGAGTATAAATATTGATTTTTGTACCTTACTGGGTCTATTTTTTTTTTTTTGTTGCTTATTTAAACAGTAAAATTTCAGTGCTCTGGAATAATTCTACACATTTCAAACTGAAAATTATATTCCTAGACTTTCAACTAAGAATTCACCTACATTAATTTTTGCATTTAGGCACAAGAGCAACACTTCTGACAGGACTTTATTCTCTCACAGAAACTACATCAAGCAGCACTTTATAAATAATGGTGAAAGTAGACAAACTGACGTAAAATTGTGCTTTTAAAAATGCATGTGAGTATTTCTATTTCATATCTATTTACATATACATAAGATCCATGCAAAATTGAATTCTAGAGTAAGCAAATGGTAAGTTTTGGGTAAGGTACCCCAGGAAGATAAAGCTGTGTTGCCAGATTCCGCATAACCTCTTCTGTCAGATCGGAGTGTTCCGAATCCCACACCAAGCCAATTGTCACAATCTCAGGGCAATTCATAAGAACACGGCGAATTTTTATTTTTTGACCACAGTTACTCTAGAAAAAAAAAAAGAAAAAATGTGATGGGTGGAAAACCAAGGATGTTTAGAAAATGGAAGTCTAAAGGTGAGTTACTAAACAAGAAATAGTGCAACAAAACAATTCTGCAACTCCTAATTGTAAAATTCTGTTATGGTGTTTCTTTCTAACAGTTTAAGCAACACAAAAACACTCTGATGAAGACTACAGCCTAAATTCTACATCCAGTCAACATCTTAAAACAGAAATCTTTATAACTGGAACAATAAAATATAAGTTTAAGGGCTTTTTTCACCCTTTTTTTCCACCGACTGCGCTGAAGCACCCAGAGGTAACCCTGCCTTTAGGGGAATACTTAAGCCTGATTTAATATCCTAAAAAGTTCTCCCTCGTATCTTAGAGCAATGGAACATCTTTGTTTACTTACAGGACACTTTCTGTAGTCATCAGCAGTATTTGCTGCCTGCAGCAATTCTGCAAACATTTCTGGCTTGAGACGCTCATGCCTCTCCATCATTTTTTCTACTTCATTACTGTAAAAAATAAGTTACATAACCATGAATCTCCCTTCTTAAGAGTTAACAGATTTCAGTCAACTCTCAATTAACTATATTGTATGACTAAAAAAGAAAATACACAGTGGTACACCAGAAGGAATACAAACTATTTTTTGTCAAGCCCTCTCTACATCTTTCTTTTGAAATCTGTGTTTGGAAAGTACCTCAAAAACACATTGCAACAAAGAAATACACATTCATTTTAACACTTAGAACATTTCTCTGGCATGCTTTGCCTATTATTAGAAGGCTGTACATTGAAAAATGAGTAACAAGACTAAGAGCTCTTACCACAGGGCTGTGGTGGAAATGTAACGCACAAATTCCGTAAAAGGCAGTGGATCTGATGATGCTCCACAACTGCGACACACACACTGCAAAACCAAAAATACTTCTGTTTTTAGTTAGTCAGGAGAGAGGAAACAAGTTATTTGCTAAAGCAACCAAATGGAGGTCTGACCTGCTCATACAGAGTCATAGCAAACTTCTGATGAGAAATACAGGACTTTGAAGTGCACATATCTGTTTCACTGTTTGGCACTAAGTGAAAATGAATCCTCTCGAGGATATTTTCCTAAAGAGAAAAAACAAGGTAAATACACACTGAACTGATGAACTCAGAACACATGAGGGACATTACAATTTACTACTCCAACCACTCCCCTTGGCTCCGTCAGTTTGGCCCCTGAATCAGCATGGTCATTTCTTCCTCTTTTGTCTCAAAACCAGAGGTAATGAGAAGTGAATCTATTCAGGTAGATCAGGCAGATGATTAGTTCAGGGTCCAAATGCATTTTGAATAGATGGAGCAGTAATAATAGGCTCTCTTTCATGACTGCAATCCATGAACCTGACTGCAAGATCTCAAACAGCTGCTCTCAGGAGTTCTCCACTGGATTTTCCTACCTATGTGAAAATGCATCTGGCAGGTAGGAATTAATTTGTGGATACTTCCAAAGGATGTCCAAAGCTGAAAGTAACTGAAGCAGCAACCATATTTTCTGCCCCTCAAATCTATGTCTGAAGGTTAATACCTTCTGAAGGTAAGTGTTTTATGGTGAACATTTTCATTGTACAACACAGGACCTCTCAGGTTTCTTTACAAGAGTTCTGTGCCATCTGAGGGCATCTTTTACCACAGCAATGGCTCATGTTTTTCAACAAGACACCTCATAAAAACAGAAAGTAATTACAGCAAGAGTCAAGATCTTCAAGTATTCATTCACTGTTAGATAAGAAAATGGAAATCTCTTCCACAGAAGAGCTCCTTAATGAGCTGGTAGGCTGTAATGGAATATATTTCAAAAGGTGATGAGGGAATACTTGCAGGAACAGACTATACATTCAAATCCATAGGTGGTGCTTTTCCTGAGAAGACAACCCTTTTCTCCATCCAACCATGTTTCACACATCCATCTGCCCGAGCTACAGAGTTAAGGGAGACAATTATGGAGCAAATGCAAACGTACTCCATCCCTGTTACCTGACACTTCTTCCATGTGTCTGTTCCCCTAAACTGGCACAAAGAAGGTCAGTAGCATTATGTTACTTTACCTGTGAGCCTGCTTGGCATCCACTAACCTAACATAATTCTGCTTGGTTACCACAGGGAATACCTACAAAGCATTCTGCTGCATCATCCATGAATCCAAGCTGGAAGCGCTGCTCATCCTTGAAGCTTTCTGCCAGGGCGTGTCTCATGTTGTCCGACGGCAGCGCCTTCTCCCGACTGTGCTGAAATTGGGAAAAGATGGCCTAGGAAGAAACAAACTTCAGTAACCACTCGACCACTGTGGTTCTATGCAAATACATCAGTTCTTGCATAAGTATATAAAATATTAATATTTATAAATCTCTGGAACTTGAAAAATTACCGTTTTCTCTACAAGTTACTTGGTTTCTGTGTTCTCTCACTGATTCCATGATAAGAAGTTATGCTACCAAACTGATTCAGTAGAACTGCAACATACAATATGTAAAGGTCCAAGGGATTGACTTCAACTCCCAGAAGCAACACAAGCCCTGCTCTGTAATTATACAGCTTTTTTAATTTGGCCACTGGAATAGCAGTTCATCCACATGTATCTCATCTTTGCAGATGGTGTGTATTTCTTAGGGCATAATGCAATACCACTCAGGCTAGTTTTGCACCCACACTAATTCAATAGTCTAATATTTACATTACTGCTTCAGAGGGGAGTGCATATTTATTAAGAAAATATGCAAAAGCCTCCCATAATTTAGATAGAATGCTGATAATCCTTGCTATTAAATCAGCTCACTGCTGCACCAGTGCACCCAATACAAGAGAACAGGTTAATATCTGCAGTTCCAGAACATGACAATAAATTGCAGTTGATTTTTTCTTCATTTCCCAGAAGAGAGAGTTGGCTGCTACTTTTCTCTTTGGCAGAGATACACATGCAAGTGACTTCATCATTTAGCAAGTAAGGAAGGTTGATGGTGAAAGAACTGAATGTTGAAAGCTATTAAATTAATTACAAATTTTCATATATTAAAGGGTATAGTCTACTGTCAAGAATTCTAAGACAAACTTTAGAGAGAAATGAAGAGAATAAAAACAAAGCAAAGCAGCAGAAGCCATATAAAATATAAATAAGGATATACATTCTTCACATAGGATTCCTAAGGTTTAAATCTGCTGGATAGTTGGTAACAACAGACAAGCAAAGTTCCAGTGCTCACAAAAAATAGTGTCTTAACCATGATGCATTGCAGGGTGTCTGTTAAATATTTAAACTTCCCTCTGAAACCAAAAGCATGGACTACTGATAAAAATTACAGTCTCTATCTCCCTGTAAACACTCAAAATGAAGCTTTAACATAGCTGATCATACAGGTTAGCTCTGCTTTGAAAACATTTATCACTTCTCATTTTGGCTGCTAGGTCATTTTTGGTAGGCAACAGAGCCTTGTATGTCCAGCTAAAACAAAAGGTGCAGATAAGCAGTTGTGCAGATATGTCTGCTCAGTTCAGTGGCCTGCACAAAGTCCCACCCCAGTGTTATCCAAAGAAGAAGAGAGCATATGTAACTCTCAGAACACCACCAAAAGAAAGAGATAATGGACTGAACTGAAGTAAACCAGAATTTATTGGCTATGCTTTCAGTTTTTAGCAGAGGCTGGCAGAGAGCAAATATCCTCCTTCATTGGTGAACAACAGCCCAAGACCACAAAAAAATCCCAACCAAAAAAACAACCCAAGTCACAAGTTACTGAAATGCACCCTCATCCAGCATATACATTGCATAAAAATTAAAATGCCTCAGGTTCTGAACAGAGAACAAACAGCATTACCCAACCAGTATCTCTAAAGACCCAAGAAAGCAAAACCAGAAGTGTACATAACAGCTGAGGACAGACACTTCCAAATGAATTAACTGCAATGCTGTGAGGTCAGTACATAGGCCAGGGAGTTAAAGACCACAACTATGCTGTTAGAAAAATTCCATTCCAACCAATACCACTTCCTATCAGTATTCTTGGGAATGTAGCAAAATAGGAAGATGTCTATCCAAGCAACACAACACATTCAGGCACAGTAAGCCATTTGGATAAATGACAAAAGATGCAACATGGGAATAAGCAATCCCTCAAGAACAGATACGTGAAAGAATAGGGATAATTCCAAGTCCTAAATTACAGCAGCTGAAGCTGGTACATTACTTTGAGAGGTGACTTAGATTCACCTCTAAACTAACCTAAACTAAAGCCATCACACCAACACAGAAACAAGATTTAATCTGAAAACACAGGTATGACCAAGTTATGGGTCAGCACTTTATGTTCCCACAAGATCAAGTGCCCAGCACACAGAAGGACACTGTGCATCAAAACATTGGTGAAACAAAAAGTCCCAACAAGTTCCAAAGAGTCAAAAGCTTGTAAAAAAGGTTGGAATAAAAGCCTGAGAAAGTGAGTCTGAATATGCATAGTCTTGACCTACTTCAACTTCCTGGCTTTTTTAAATTAAACTTTTTTAAGCAAAGAAAGAAAACAGCACCTTTTAGAAAAAAAAATGTTTGGAAAAAGAGACACTTTCCAAACTAGCTGTACAATACTGCAATCATGACAAACACTTAAAATGACTGAAAAAACTACACAGTACACAGATTATACACATCCTGAAAGAATAAATACATGTCACTGCAAACAGTTCTTGTCTAAAACACTCATTCAACTCCCTGAGGATAAACTCTTAAGACTTGGCTTACCTTTGCCAACAGTTTTGCATCATCAAAAAATCACTTCCTCAATGAAACATTTTCAATTAGTAGTGTCCCTTTCAGCTCCCTCCAGATAAGTGATTCCCAGTTCTGTATATCACTATATCTACTACTAATATTTTAAAGACAGTATAACTTAATTGAATGGACAGAAGTTTTATCTTTAAGCACACTAAAATTTGTGTACTGTAAAATTTCTTCTTCAAACACAAGGAGATATTTCTGTTAAAAACATGTTACAAATGCTCTTAAATCTAAACTGTTTTTTTACACACAAATGACAGAGAGGCACCCAGCCATACTTACGATACAGACATCACATAATAAAAATAATTTTGATTATTCTTCCCTCATTTTGAAAGACAATTCTTCCAAAATTTACAATTTACCTTTAAAGCACAAAATATGCAGGCATCTCCTTGACACACGTGTCCAGTTAAACCTCTTAAACTTCGTCGAAATATGTCAAGTTGCCATAATACCTATAAAGTTTGAGAAAACAAGTAATGAGTTCTGAAGGTTCTTCATTTAACACAAATAGATATAATTTTTTTTTTAATTTCACATAATGCACAACATAAGTACCAGTACTGCTGCAGAAATTATGATCCTTTTCTATTCTTTTGGTAAATTGTGGAGTTGGAAGCAAAAGTTTTGCATTCCACACTTAAAATTTAAATCTTTTTTTAAACTATTTGAAACAATGTACTTTGGAAAAATAGCTGAAATACTCCTAAGGAAACGAGCAACAAGCTAAACTGTAGCAGCCTTTTTACAGCTCTACATAAGAGTTCAGTCTATGGTCTCTTACTAAAATGATTGCTGAAATTCATTTATTTTTCCACAGATCAAAAGAGTTCTGGTGCCTAAACAGGTATGTTTCTACCTTTTATTTGTGTAAATACTGGTCATGAAGGTAATATCAGGATGGCTCCAGTACACTGCTTTCAATATCTAGTGTCTTAGGTACACATGAAGTGAAGTAGTCCGGAACATTGCTCATTAGAAAAAATAAAGCTAAACCCCCCAGAAATGAGTTCTCAACATTCACAGAAACACAACAGCTGCAAATCCAGGGGAAAAAATATCCTGTCTATAAATATAAAAGTTAAAATGAATTAGGATGTGTTTGAAAACCAAAGTCCAAAGCTCAGTTCTGAAGGTTGAAGAGAGGTTAAAAGAGAAGAAAGCAGCCCATTCCTCCTTGTAAAAGGGCAGTCAGTAATCATCAGCCACCCTGTGACAAACACCAGTGTCTTGGGGAGTAGGAGGATTGTCTAAAACTAAGTAACATTACTTGGGCTTTAATTTTAGGGCTCCCTAAGTGAAAATAGCAGAACTGCAAGGGAATATAGGTCATGCTGTTCCCACTGAATGCAAACCAGCAACCATTCTACGCTTTTATCTTCAACATACTCCGATCCTATACACTACACACCACATAGCTGTACCTCTCCTACCTCCCACATTTAAATCCACACCATTTTTAAGTCTTCCAGTTTTTTAGGAAGTCTATACATCTATTAAGCCCTCTGCCAGTTTTGCCAAATAACTCTGTTCAATTTGAAATCGATCCGGTCCAAAATCAAGCATTACAAAAAAAAGATATTGTTCTGCTCTTTATTAGCACAGCCTAGAAACAAAGCTCTACCTGCTATTCTGACTTGCAGACAAGGTGGAAAGACTAGCACAGCTCTGTCACAGAATTAAGGAGATTTCCACAATCCCTGTCATAGTAAAAAATTGAGCTTTTAACAAGCCCACTATCTTAGTCTCTCTACTATTAAACCCTGCATAAAGGATCTAAAGAGCCAAGACTTTTTCAATTACAGCTTATGTAAGAACAATAGAGGGTGTAAATACACACATGCAAGAGGTTGGCCAGTAATCCATACATATACGAAAAAAAAATCTTAAGTCATATTTCACTGGTATCAAGAACCTATAATTCCACAAATCTCTCCTAAGAATCACAGCTTTCACTATACGTGCATATTGTGATACACCCCAATTTCATAGGCTCTGAGAAAATGTGTTTTTAATAAAATAGTGTCCTATTCAATACAAGTATTA
Organism: Calyptomena viridis; assembly: GCA_013390005.1. Classification (NCBI taxonomy): domain Eukaryota; kingdom Metazoa; phylum Chordata; class Aves; order Passeriformes; family Eurylaimidae; genus Calyptomena; species Calyptomena viridis. The sequence goes on from WEIV01024008.1 coordinate 178,015, forward strand.
ATGGTTGCCCCACATTAAGAAGTGTCTTGTAAATTTTGGCAAAGTAATAAAACTGCTACGTTTGACAGAAACATTACTTTCACAATTCAAGCAGCGAGTTTCAAAGTTCTCACTCCTAAGTTTCCAAATACAAGTGGAAAGTTTTTCTGATAGTCTTGATGCATGCAGATAAAATAACATACTGTCATTTTTTGCAAGATTAATAGTCTCAATTCCTTAAGACTAAACGCTGAATGAAATTATTTCCACACAGGGTCTTCTTTCTATGATTGTCACTTTTCTTTCCCACACACATTTAGGAAAGACTAACAAAAAATGATTAACAGATCAATTATTTTCTTACCTGAACAGCACTATTAAGAAAGCAGCTGTTTTGTCCAGGTTCATTTAATAAGCCTTTTGTAGGGGCCAGGGACAGTATACTTCCAGGCTGGTAAACTTTTCCAAGGTTACCCCCAGGTTTTCTTAGGAATTTCACCCATGCCATTATTTTCTAGAGTTTATAATAGCAGTGTTTATGCTTCAGTATTTAAGGATATGATAGGTGCAAGGCAAAGAAGGTGGTTCTACAAGGATATTTCTAAAGTCATGGCATTCCATTCAACTCTGTGCAAGAGTAACCAGTCATGGGTTTAAGTCCATTTTCCATGAGCAGCTGTCAGCCATCCACCAAGGTCAGTCTCAGTAAAAATACGGCTAAACAAAGTTTTTAACTCTCTCTTAAAAAAAAAATTAAAATAAAAGTGGCCAGTTAAAGTCAAAACATGTTAAAATTGTTAGAGTAAAAGTTCTTATTAAGCAGGTTGCACAGTAACTGACTTCTTCCAGGGATATCAATAAAGTATTACTATAAACCATTAGTTGTATTATATGGAAAGTTTATATTTATAAGCACAAAAATAAAAAGCTCTTGACAGGCATTATACTCCTGTTCTCTCATGTCGTTCCATCTTCTTTTTACTTTTAACTGTGACCCATGAAATATATTCCAGTTTAGAAGGCTCCATGTTTATTTCATTCTCTTTCCAGCGAATCTGAAATAGGAAAAAAAGCAGAAAATTTAAGAAAAAAATTTCCAACATGTTAGAGCCCTTCTAAATAAAAAAAGAGATTATGGCTAAAACAACCCCTTAATCTAATGGCAGATGTAACAACCAAGGAAGAGGAGTAGAAAAATCACCACCTAAGAACTGGTCTTAAGGCAGGAAAGTTAAATTGTTTTAACTATCAAAATAAATCATCTTCTAACTTACTATGTACCTCTAAAGACCATGATAAAATTACTGTAAAGGTTCTGCTGACAAGATGCAACAGCTTATAAAAGGACCATATAATACATGAGTTATTCTAACTTTGAATCTCCAAGTCTAATAAAAAATTACCAAGAAAGAAACACTTTTATTCAACACTGGAAACCCTAAGCTGGTCTTCATTTCAGATTATAGATGCATTCTCAGCTAGTACTCAGCTTCTAGAAGCTTGTATTACCTACTAAACACTACATAAAAATTAGGTCTTGAACCTAATTGCCATCTCAAAGCACCCAGACAAACACCTCTAATAGCAAAGCAAGAACATTCTGTTCACTGCCCCCAAAAAACCAATTCCAAGATTTTCACATTCCAACAACAAGTGTTGTTTTTCTCATTGTTGAAGGAACATGTTGAAGGTTAAATGATTCCACAGCCAGAACATCAGCACAGCCACATGTAGAGCCCAAGCAGTGATTCTCTCACAACAATGGACTATTCTACCAGTTTGGCATTACTACACCACCCACATGAACATCTAAACAGAATACACTTAAATTAACCAAAGCAATTAGAGTTACATATGCGAGAAAGAAAAAAAAAAAGAAAGTGAAATTTGGCCTCACATAACGAGTGAGATATTCCCTTTGGATTTTACAAGCACACAAAGTCTTGCAGCCCTAGAACCATTCCCCTTTATTTAAAAGAAACATTGGTACTTGCTTCTATTATAAAAACCCATAAATCAATAGCTGGAACCTAACCAAAAGTCTCTTTTGCCTCATGAATAATCAGCTGGGTTTTGTTTGTTTACTGATGTTACTGTATCTCACCCATGAATAATTTGATTTAATAATACTGGAGATAGTAAGTGTGATTTGTGACAGCACTGAGCAAGGAGTCTGAAATCCAACTGGAAACTGACCTTGACAGAGCATCCTGTGACAATTCTGATTTCTGCATGTTCACTTCAATAAACCCAGAAAGGGGGGAAAAAAATGTAGCAAATAACTAGAAATGTATGTCAGCTTCATATCTTATTAGAAACACACATGCTGTTTTGGAAAAAGGAGCTTTTCCAGAACAATTTAAGACAAAGAACATTCATTCACTAAGAATTTACAAGAAGTCGTTTGGTCTTGCATTTCAGGGATGCCCGAGAACAACCACTCTGTGCAGCAAGCATTTAGTTGTTGGGCTGGGTTTCAGGAAAAGTTATAACGATTCACTGCATGAATATAGTTAAAAAAGGTTTCTAGATTAGCTCTGTGTTACTTAGGTACAAGTAACATAGTGCAATCTTTCAGGAAAACAGTTATTTCACACAGTATTACTGACATGCTCCATGAGACTTTTAGCAGCTGAGAGTTAAATATTCTTGCCCTTCAGACTAAACAGATTGATTTTGGACAACTCTTCTCAACCAAAGACACTAATCAAGAGCTATGGGCTCTCAAACCAAGACCTGTTTACCAACCTAAGTTCTTCTACCTTGCCCAATGTTTCAGTCATTGATGACCTCAGCAAGCACCTGGCTCCCCTTAGCTGTGCAGCCTTACAGGACAAAGCACACGCCTGTCACAAATTTCAGGCACTTGTCTTTACAGCTTCCAGAGCAACAAACACACTTGTCAGCAAAACTGCAGTGCTGGTACACCCTGGAATGCAACTGCTACTGGCACAGACTTTTTAGTGTCACTAAAGAAGCTTAGAGATCGGTGCAGTTGCTATTTCACCTAAACCACCACTTTCTATGAGTACATTTGGGTTTAGGCATCTTTGATATCCAACTGATGAATCAAATAGTTGGTTCTGTGAACACTGGAACTACCAATGCCTGGGCTCCTGGCAATTTTGTGTCTCATGGCTGAGTTCTCACAGTTTGCTCCCTAGTTGGGTCATGCACCAACTCTGCTCTTCATCTTCCTACAAGGTGTCTCTCCTCCAGCCAGCTGCCTCTTTTCATGCACTTTGTGAGTGCATAATCATCTTTAAGCCTTCTATCCCTTTTGTCAAATTGGGTGGAAACCTGCCAACGGGTTCAAAAGTTGTTGACTGCTTGTGTCTCTGAAATTTGGCTGGACAATCATTATTTACATCTCAGCTTCACTTTGCAGCTACTCTCGGTGTGTTGCATAATTGACTAATGGCAAACCTTTCCCATGCCCAGTTCTGGGGTTACTTTTAAGCCACACAGCTTTCTGCTTCTGCTTGCAGCTCACACCTCTGTGCCAAACCTGGCAACTCACCCAACAGTCTGACAACTCTGGTAAATCAATTTCTAAACTGATATAACTTCAGCATTTAGACAACAAGACAACAAAAGTTATGAAGGCAGAGTGATTAAATATATTAAAAGGGAATAAAGTTATGACGGGAAACCACTAGAATTCTTGGTACTGAGCCAACAATATTAGGACTGGGGTTACTGTCTCCTCCTCAACAGAATGAAATCCATCAAAAACTCAACAACTTGCAACTGCAAGAATTTGAGTGTTCTCCACAGCTCAAAAGGTTGTCATTTAAAATTGCCAATTTTTGTGAACAGAACAAAAATCTGATTTCTATTGTGAGTGTTGGAGGTTGCAAAGATTTTCCATAAATTTGAAAAAACTAATAAACAAACAGTGAAGCTGCTTTAACATACATACAAAAAAGACCAAAATGTGAAAGGAACAAACTGTTACACCTGTCTCAATGGGGCTGAATCACAATTTTTTTTTTTTTTGTCCCTGCACGAATCCTGTCCCCTTCCTCCTCTAGCATTCTCTTAAACTGTTTATGGCAACAGATCTCATGCACCAGAAGGTACACGGAATGCTTTTCGTAGTTCCCAGTCTTTGGCTTTGAAAATTATACTATTCACTTCAAAAGCCATCAAAGAAATATGTTTACAAGAATGCAAATTTTCACTATTTGAAACATCAGAGAGAGAGAGAAAAGCTTTTTTAATAGCACTTACTTGCAACACACATAGGATGAAACGAGAACAACACCACAAGACAAGACCAATACCAGTGCATTGCCACTGGCTGGTATTGGTCTGACACATTCTTTCTCCTTCAGTCACTGACTCAAGAATTCCCGGAGTCACCAAAGCAGTATTTGATGGTATCTCTTCTAGAAAATCTTCCAAACAATCCCTGAAGATTTTTCAGCCCAGACTTTGTCTATTTTAAAGACCTCTATTGTCTCTCCTCGAGCCCTTACACATTTAGCAGTCCTTCCTATGCCAAACCACTGCTCCTGCACGTCACACTTCCCTGTATCCTTTCAGGATGGGAGAACCAGAAGCAGAGATGCTGTCCCAGATGGCTTTTATATAAGTATACAATTTTTTTCTTTAAGCTGTTCCAATACAAACTTCCCAGTTCGCATCAAAACCAAAACAACAGGTTCACAGCTCAGCCTCTCTGGCCTGTTACAACCAGAAACTGACTTTAGAAATAGCTACAATGGGAACTCTGAGTAAAGATCTTGGAGAACACAAATTCCCAGCAAATGACATGGGCCAGCGTTTACAGTGAATCATCGCACCACCACTACAGAGAAGACTTTTGTTTCTCCATCTCCCCACGAGAGTTTTGTTCAAAGACTACAATGTACTCTTTCCTGAGCTTTAAAAAGATAATATGTATCTTTACAGTGATAATTGTCACACTTGCCTTTTTATCCCAGATTAACTGCCTTTGCCTTTCAGCTCTTTGTGCAGATGTTTTGATCATTATCAGAAGTGCAAAACACCAAGTTCTGCTCCTTCTCAAAAAGCTTTCCAATTCCTTAAGTCACCTGGAAAAAACTACATAACTGAGTTACAAGGAATGGTAATGTAAGCATCATCTTTAAATCCACGCAAATTTTACAGGCTCAACAAAAAAAAAAAAAAAAA
>WEIV01024008.1:184512-226654 GCA_013390005.1 Calyptomena viridis
CTCAGGCGGTGCGCGTGCGCGGTGGGCGCGCGGGAAGGCGCGAGGGAAGGCGCGCGAAGCCTGAGGGCGTGTGAGGGGCCGCGATGGCGCCTGAGGCAGCGGGGCGGGACAGGGGCTCGGGCTGCCCGGGTCCTGGTCAGGGAGAGCCGGGCGAGGTAAGGGGCTGCCACAGCCCCGCTCCTCCCTCCCCGCCCTGTCCCCGAGCGCACCCCTGCCCTCAAGTGCGCAGAGGGTGCACCTGAGGTGCTGAGGCCTGGAGTCAATCACCTCTTCAAACGAGCGCGGCGGCTTTTTCGCAGCGTTTTCGCAGCGTTTGTTTTCCGCTGCTCGTTCCAGGATATCTGGCTACGCACGTTGGCTTTCCTTAAGATGGCAGTGAAAAAGCACTGGCAAACGTTGGCAGCTGGAGCCAGGGCAGCTGGTGAGCCAAACCCCACACAAACAGTTTTTAACACTTCAGAGTTACATTTGACTTCCGTGTTGCCCAGAAAGACTCATTACTATTTTTCTATTATGTATCACAGTCTCAAAGTCATGTTCCCTACGATCTTTTATTTTGATGAGGGAGGGGTGTTTCCTTTTGTTATTTGGGAAAGGAATTCCGTATTCCTGAATGCTCATTTTTCTAGCTGCTCAAGTACTTTTTATAATTCACTATTATGACCATCTTCCTGGATAAACATGTAGATCTCATTAACACATTTCATTTCTAGGCTAGCAGTGACATTTTATGTGTCACCACACCCAACACCAGTCCTTGGCGCATGCTGCTGCTGGACACAGCTTCTTGTATTCTTTCTCTTCCAATTGCCTTTTTTATAGTTTTCCAGAATTGGCAGAGTGCTTCCGTGTATAAAAGCACGTTCTGTTTTCCAATAACATCTTCTGCAATAGAACATTAAATAATTTCCCTGTGAAGTTCCCTTCCTGCAACACTTTAGGTCATCCAGGTTGTGGAGTGACTGTGTGGAACATAAGTTCACAGACTTATTTAAATGCTGCAATTCTCTTGTTCTTGTAGCTGTTTTTGTTAAAAATGGATACATTTTGATCAGATTATTTTGGCTAGTGTTTCTTCTATTATATTGCTAGTGTAAAAAGCCCACTGGCAAAGGCAATTTTCTGAGTTTCACTCTCCAACATTTTTCATCAAACGGCCAACTTTTTACTTCAAAAAAACCCCCAAATTTGGGACATTTTAATTACACTTTCCAGATTTTTGTCTTGTGCGTATATACATATATATAGAGAGAGATATAGATGGTCACATTTTTCATTGATTGTGTAGTCATACTCACAAACTGGAGTTACTTCATACAAGATTTGTATAAAATCCTTTTTTCTCAAGCCTTTCAGATGTCGTGGCTAGTAATTGACATATATATACACTTTTTAATTTTTAACAGATAACATATTTCTTTGCCTCATTTTCTTAAAATTTTCCTAGATTCTGTGATTTTTTGAAGGGAATTAAATATCTTATTCTCTCATTGCCCTGAGATTCATACAGTACATTGTCACGACAAGCATTCTTAGGTTTTTGTGTAGTTCTTTCTAAGCTGTTTATTGCTAAGTGTTTAAATTTCTAATTCTCACTGTAATTTTTGAGGTAAAACCAAGTTAAGAGTCGATATATTAACGTTACCATTAAAAATCTTATTTTGTGTCAGTGTATCTTGTATATTTATAAGAAACATCACTTATTGTTTTGTTTAGTATCAGTTCAGTCCTTGATCCCTGCATTACTTCTTTGCAAAGCCATCCAAGCAGGGGCATCTGTGTATCCCAAAGGGGGATTATGACCTCATTCTGATTATGACCTCATTTTGATATTTTTGCTTCCCCCTGAACTCTGCTTTCTTGTTTGCCTCTGCCCTTTCTTCAGCACGGATTTGTTCTTCACCACTAATCTTCTAGAAGTCCCTTAGGATTTACATCAGTTTCTTCTGTTCCTTTTTGCAGGCAGTAAGTGTAGTCTGTGAGCTTTAATTATGGTATATTTTAAGATTCTCCAGCAGTGAATCTTAACAGAGCCTTCCACACAGTTCAGACAGGGAATGACACAGGTGTGGCACAGGAAGCCCTAAATGAGGTAACAGAAGAATTTTAAAATTAGAATAAATGGTGCAAGTCTAAAACAATGCTACAAGTGCAGATGATTTCCTGCTGCACTTTGTGACAGTACAGGATGTGTGCTGGGCATGATGCAGGGGCAGAAGAAGGTTTACACGGGTTTAGTACTGATGTTTAGGTACAGTTTGGTACTATTAGTAACATAGATTGTTAAACTGGAGAGTTGAGAGCTGGAAAGGTGTTAAATTTGGTGGAGAGGGGTTGAGGGGGTGGGTTTGGGGTATGACAAGAAACAAGAACTGGGAGAGAATGGAGACAGACCATATCCAGGTCCTTAAGCACATCCAGGGCATTGGGGTTTTGCACATGTCCAATTCAGGATAAAATGTGTTTATACATAGTTACAATGCAAAAGAAAAATCTTACCATAGTTAGGAGACATCAGAAGGTTTAAAAATAGTTGCACAAAATACTTTTTCTCAAAGCTGCAGGCATCATACATCATTTTCATCAATGAATGAGCTGCAGATCTGTGTTACACAGCTGCACACAGAAGGGTTTGGGGTTTTTTATGTTACAATTTTCCTGTTCTAGTGTCATCTATAGTGTTGTTGCCACTGGCTGATCTTCCTTCTTCTTAAATAATTTTATTACGGTTTTTTTTTATATATACACAGTGTTTCTCTGAACGTTTTCATACCTGTAACTTTACTGGAACACCTGTTCTCTAATTTCTTTTGTATTTCTTCTATAACATTTAGAACATATTTACAATAACCTTTTCAATCAGTTGCTGTCCTCTTCAGGTTCAAATGTCTAATAAAAAATGTCTGCTTCAAATGCTCTCAGGTTGGGGGGTAGAAGACTAAGTTTTGTGGGGATTTTTTTAAATAATTAAGTAATGTCTTACTGAGTCATTGATTTTGTCATTGTTACTCTTGTTCTTCTTTCTTCCTCCTGATGAGCTGTTAATCCTGTGAAATAACTTGGTATTCTTAGCAGGAACTGTGTCTGTACTTACTGGGGGATTTTGAAAAAGTAAATTAGCAAAATATGTGTAGGGTCTGAGGCAGAGAATTGAACAAACTATTGCAGAATTTAAGGTGTGGTTTATTACTTTTTTGTTTTTTAAAGTATTTTCACTGCATTTAATTCAGCATTACACATTATACTGCCTGGTTATATATGAATCAGTCTGTTTTACTGGCCTATCATAAACAATGTTATGTGATAAAGTACCATTGCATTAAAATATTTAGAAGACCTTGCCATTTAACTGGAAAAACATATTTAATTCCAGTGGCTGGGAACTGATGTCATGGTTTTTGTGAAGTAATTACTGAGCTCTGAAGAAAGTGTTTGAGGCTGTGCTACTCTTTTCAGAAGAAAAAGAAATTGTTGTTCTAGAAGAAAATGTCATATGAAAGATACCTGGGAAACTGGGCCCTATTCTGCATAGACTGTAGCAGGATAAAGTTTCAGTAAGTGAGGTAAGGGTTACTGAAGAGTACATGATTATCTGTGTTCTCTAAGCCTTTGGGGTATTGTCAGATCATATGTTTACTTTTTTGCCCAGAGAGAATCAAAAAATCCTTCTGATTCCAAGATGTTCTTGTAGTTACTTGTCTCTTTCACCGAGTGAAAACATAGACAGTGTTGTGCATTGCACTGCAAGAGTTCCCCATAGTGAGGAACACACAGTGGCAGGAAGGAGAGCCATAGAGGAGTAAAAGAACCAGAGGAAAAGTGAATAGTATTTTTATTACTTGTGACATAAAATAATCATATGCATTTGCTAGGGGGGCTGAAGGGAAGCCCTGACAACATTGTAGTCCAAGTTGTCTAGCATGTTCTGAGCATGCAGCTCAGCTGTATTGCCCCAAAAAGATCCAAACCAAGAGCAGAACAAGTGAAAAATACGTCTTCAGTTTGCAGTAAGCTAAGTGGGGACACCTTATTTCTTGGGTAACTTGACCTAACTCTGTTCCAGTGCTCAAGCCTCTCCTACCTTGTCCCTGTACCCATGACCTTTCCTTTTAAACATACTCCAGCAGTGTTTTCCTCATGTACTCTGTAGCAAGCAGTCACATGAAGCTTAGTCATCTGATTGATCTCATCCTCACATCCTGGATAGAGTCTAAAATTTACACGTGTAAATTGAGGACGTATAAGACATGAATGAAAGAAGAAGAAAATTGATCCTGTCTGAAAAAAGCACTGGGGTTTTTTCATCTTAAAAGCTCCAAGTGAAGCTTCAGAAGCAATGACAGTGTTGAGTGTTGGTTTAATTTAGCCAGGTTAAAAAAAACTTCCTATCATTTCTGTTCAAGTTTCTTCTCCTTCCTCCCCTTCTCAGTAGCTGTTTCTCACTTTCATAGAGCATAACCACCATTTTTCCAGGTTTCTTCCTGTAGGTGCAGGAATAAACCCAATATATTTTGCTCTTATTCACTGTGCATTAGCCTGACTACATATTTTTTCCCAGTAGTTTTCAAATGTTCAATGAGGTGGCAAAAGCAATTTCATTGAAATAATTTAGAATTTCACCCTGAGAAAAAGAAACATTTATTTGCATTCTTCTCCAGACTTTTTGGTGATAATGGGCCTGGAACAAGGTCTCTGTGTGCTTGATTGTGTTCGTTCTCTAGGAACAAGGAAAGGGTGGGGGTTGCATAAGTCTTGCAAATGAATATTTTTCCTCTTGGATTATCCAATTTCCAGTCCAATAATCCACTTCTGTGGCAAAACAATTCAACTGAAATGCTTTCCTATTTTAGGCTGTTCTGTTTTTAAACTTAGTTGTTGGAACAGTGGAAGTGTAAGAAAACTGAATGCATGCTGTGTATATCAGACACGTGGTTGAAATTGTGTCCTCATCTGAGTGATCTTGAAAAAAATAAAGTTTTTATGATGATCTGTGTTGTATCAGTCTTGGACAATTCTTTCAAGCTTCCAAGTCTCATTTGTTGCTTCCTCTTAGGATGTAAATCAGTGGATGTCTGCAACAGGAAAGGAAAAGAAAGACAGAGGGGTTTGGATTCACACAGACAACTTCTGTGGTTGAGCTCTTGGGGTGAAACCCAACATGAAGTCAAATGAAGACGAAAGAGCAATATTTAGTGAGTATAAAATTAGGGGTAGTAAGGTGGCTAACATTACATAATGTATCTTCTGTCTCATTAAAATAAGTTGAAAATACATTAAATACTTCAGATAACACAATGCAAAAAATGTTAGCAAGTGTTTAAGGAAAATGTCGTCCTGTGTGAGAAACAGAACATTATTTGATTTAAAATTCATGAGTTGAGTCCACGGCTCATGCACTTCAGTCTATAACTAAACAAAATTGAACAGGGCTGTGTTGTAGAATAGGCTGATAGCAAATCAATTGCCTTTTTTTTTTTTTTTTAAGTATTTCAGGACAGCTCATCCCTTTTTTTTTTTTTTTAATCCTTACTGAAGGTTTCAGACCTCCCAGGATATAGTCTATGGTGTAATATAATAAAGTTTAGTCCCACTTCTATTCACAAAAGCTGGTTTTCTTTGCAAACGAATAAGTTACTCTGCAAGTGTAAATTTGATATGTATGACTTTAGTCTGTACAAAATTTAAAACCAAGTAATCAGAGAACATGATGACTTCTTAGGAAAAAAGAGAATGTGGAAGTAAAGAGAATAAAACATTTTTTTGCCACGGACAGATTATGCCAGAGTCTGCTTGCTTTCTGTGATGCAGCAACTGCTTTTCTAGACCAACAAATTTGTTAAACTGGAGAAAAGGCACATTTTTAAGGTCAGTGTCAGGTGAGCAAAGAAATAGCCCAAAGGAAAAGGTGACAATGACAGAGAGAAGGTGTTGGAGCTCTGTCCAGTAATTGATATTGAAACTCAACGTTTTTCATGTTTTCATTAGTGATCTTGGCACAAAAACTAGAACTTGCTTGTAAACTTGGTTGACATCACAAAGTTGGAAACACTCCCTGTAGGGTGATGTACTGAATAATTGCATGACCTTGAGGAGCAGAAGAATAAAATGGATAAAATAGAATAATATGAAGTACAAGGTCATTTGTTAGGGCATAATAGGAGGGGCTCTCTGACACAAGCTCAGAGCTTGTCAGATGGAAGATGAGCAAATTTCAAACAACTGGGTGTATAAGCCAAAGACAGGGAGGCTGTGACTCACTGATTTGATGTTACTGTGGAAATGTGAATTCAGTCCTACATAAATTCAACCCTGCATTTCTTGTACAGATAAAACACTACTAATGCCACGTGTTGTGCATGTGCCTGGGGAGACTTTAAAACTGAGAACAGATCTGGAAATCCACATGCAAGAAGTTGAACTTACAAGACTTGTAAAAAAGATTTTTAAATCCCTACTTAAAGAGTGGACAAGAGACTAAAAGAGCTTGAAACATAAAAGACCTTACAGTCTTTGAATATAGTAGTTGAAGCAAATGTAACAGGAAAGGAAGCTTTTTTTAGTTGGAAAAAAAAACGTTTGTTAAGAAATTACTCCAGGCTGGGTAGGAATTTTAGGCTAGACACTGAGGAAGTGTTTTAACTGTTAAAGCCTCTAAACATTGCTAAGAAAATGTCATGTACAAGGGACAAATTACAGAATGGCACTGTCTTCGTGTCATGTAACCCGAGCTGCAGGTCTGCTTTACTGCTTCCTTCCCACTGATGCTTCCCATTTCCATATTTCCCCTTCTCTCTGCCTTTTTTGTAAGCCACACATGAATGAATGATCAAGTAATATTGTTAAATATATGGGGACTTTTTATTTTGAACTGTGAGTAGTATCACTTTCTTTTCAGCAGTGATACATTAATGAAATGTATTTGTATCACTGCACAACGCAGCTATTCAGTGAGCACTTCCATTTTGGTTCAGCTGTGCTTGCTGTACCTGCCCAGCTTGCTCTTTTCCTTCCTATTTGAACAGCATGTTCTTATTTTTATCCTTGCCAGCAAGTAGTCAGAATGTTCTCATTAAGAATTTGAGGAATGACATATTGCTGGAATTCACTGCCAGAATTAAGCCTTACTTGGCTTCTTGACGTACAGTAGGCCAGCCTAGGAAGAGCCTGTCATGCCTCAAATGTTTGTTTATAATCATTTGCAGTTATCTTGCATAGTCATGTTTCAGTAATCTGGAGCATAATGACTACAGTAACTACTGTTTCAAGTTAGTATTTGCCTAGATGGAGTAACTTGGCTCTGCAGAGAAACTTTCCAAAGGAAAAGGAAGTAGAAAGATACACTCTAGACTCCTGCATGCCTGCCAGCCTTCCCACTGCGGGGATTGTGAGCCTCCTGTCTCCCAAAATCTCTGCAAGATTTGAAGCTGTTTCTTTTCGGGGAGGGGAAGATGAGTGTCCAGATGTCCTTCAGAACTCCAGAGAAATCCAGTTCTAAGTTATACCTTCCACAAAGCAGCCCGAGGGCATTCCTGTGTTAATGAGTACAGCCAGCTCTGAACTGGCAAAGTTCAAGCTGTTCTTTGTACAAACACCATCGAATATTTTAATCTCCATTTGCTTTTGAAAGAATAGTTGGCTCACAATACCGAGGCTTATTTCCACTCTTACAGTGATTTATAAATCCTCTGCCTCTTGCAAGTGTTATTTAATTTTGTCTCATAGTGTCTTTGTGAAGTAGGGAAGTATTGCAAATTCTGGGTATTTTGGATGAATAGTCTGTTCTCAGGAAATCCAATTTCCATCTGAAAACAAAAGGTCTGTGAATTCATCTTGAATTTAGTTTATAGTTTTGGCCAGCAATAATGGTAAGAAAGAAGTTACTTGGACTGTTTAATTGCTAAAGTTACTTCTTCATTTTAAGAAGTCAAATACTAATCTGTCGATGCTTTTATCAGATAGAATCTGCCCACTGTAGAATGGAATCCATTATTTCAACTAAAATGAAGGTAAAATGTTATTCTACTAGGAATGCTTCTTTTATTCATTATACACCATAGCCTGGAATATTATGTATGTACTTGTAAACCTATTTTTTACTTTCTTTGTTTATTTTTACCATAAAATTTCTTCTTTCATATGACAAAAAATCCCCAATCAAACCATAAAAAAACTTGATACAGCCTGCATTAGTATTTTTATGTAATTAAGGGGAAAACTGAGGAACAAATTTTATGTGTTGTGTCCTAAACCAGTCTGTGATTAAGCCCACTACCAAGCTTGGATTTTTCACTCTCTTCTCCCAAGACTCTTCTTGTCTTCTAATCAGTAAAGTGAAAATTCCTCTTTTATTCCTTTTTCTCAAACTTTGCATAAGGATCACAAGCTACTGAAAAAGCCCTTTGCTGTGCTTTGAGCTGATGCATCCCTGACACGTGGACCATGGTGAGTGAGAGGCCTGTGCACAGTGGGGCCGAGCCGGGATTTTGTGTTCCCTGCAGTGCCCCTGCTCTGGGGGGCAGGACTAAGTTAACCCTGCCTCTCTCTGGCTCCAGCTGACACTGAAGTGTCCGTGGAATAACTGCTGCCATCGTGGATATTTTGGTGTGAATTAGTAAACAGCTGTCCTAACAACACATGCTAGAATTGACATGGTTCTTTAATACGTGATTTTTGGAGGTCAGCCAGCAAATATTTCATCAGAGTGACGGATCTTCCTTTCATTGATGTTGGACAGTGCCCTATAGAAGATATTTATAGAAAGAAATGCAGTAAATGTGAGGTGATCTTTATCACACAACTTCCTATTTTCCAGATCACATAGTAGCCATTATCCATAATAGACAGTTACCACCATGAATTTGTTTATTCCTGGCTTGAAGTTATTAATAGCTTTTGATCCGCAGCGTCCTATAGCACCAGCTTCCACAACTAGGCATTTCTTGAAAAAATATTTATTCCGTTCATTTTAATGTCAGTTCCTTAACATTTTATTGAGAGTCAGTTTGTTCCTGTGTTATTGTTCCCTCCTCATCTTTTCCATACCATTTGTGGAGACCTCTGTCATAACTTCCTTTGTTTGTGTTCAGATAGTTTAGTAACTGTGTCCTTGCAGTAAAGTTTTATTTGTCTTTTTGTTTTCTAATTCTCCTCTATTCTACTCTTAAACCATGCTAACTTTTTCTGGAGAGAAGGATTAGAGTCTGTACTAGTTTTTACTGACTCTGAACACTTAGCCTGCATGCTGTTTAAAATAATGTATTATGTCCTTGAAAGGATTTTGCCCTTTCGGTTGTCTTTGAATTTCCTTTTAATAAGAATATTTTGTATGCAATTTCTGCTTCTTAAACTCTATCAGTGTGCTGACTGCATTTTGTAACTATTTTTTATCATCCATATTCTAACACCCAGTTACATAAGAGCTCTGTGGCAAACATACTATTTATAAATCATTTAGATCGCTTTTTATTTGTTTTTGAACAGTATGTAGCCTCAGGGAATGATGAAGGAGCCAGCACTACGTGACTTGTCAGCCCTGTGGGGATCTTCTGGTGTTTCTGTCTCGACTGCTTATAATTTGTGGACCCCACAATGAGAAATTCTAATCTAACATATATGGGGTTTTATGCTCTAAGGCATTATTAGGGTCGTTTGCACTTCACCATATGTACAGTGCACAATGAACTATATATGTAGTTAGGCCCAGTTCTATAATCCAAAATATCCGTTCTGTAGCTGTGGTAATGGCATAAATTTTGCTTACAAACACACGTTTCAGATGAAATAATATGACCTCTGTGCAGACAGAGGTCAGTACCACAACTTTCTTTGATTTCATTGGGATCAGAATTCCGTCTCCAATGTGTTTTTCCTGCTTCTGATCGAGACAATGTGTATTGATTTAATTTAAACACAGGGATACTTTGAGACAATAGAATAATAATTTATTTCCACAATTGCCAGTTGCATGGATTATGCAGGATGGAAAGCAGCCAAGACATGCTGACATAGTTAAGATTTCTAAGAAGGGAGCACGCCTTTGAAAACATTTAATCTGCAGTGCAGACAGCACAGGCCATGAACCCTGACTTTTCACGTCAAAAAAGGTTTAAGGTGCACGTTTTTTAAAAAAAACCACCCTTATGTACATCTCTTTTTTTTTTTTTTACATGCTGTGATCACGGGGTATTTTGTATAGACTGGGAAACAACAGATCTATTTCCTCAATTCACCACAGTTTTGGTGAAAATCTTGAAATGAATTTTTGAGTTCCCTTTATACTGCTGCAATGGGTACCTTTAAGTAAATAAAAATGAGGAAAAAAAACCTTTGGGAACAAAGACTTCTAGACATTTTTAACTGTACATCTGCTCTCACCATAATTCTGCCTTTTCATCATACCCTTCAATGCATTTCTCTTTTGGAAGCAAATATTTTTGTCTTGGGATAAAATGTACATGATGTTATAAGCACACTTTCTGAAATATTTGAATAGTTGTTATTGTTTCTGTAAAGCTGTTGTTTGTGTGTTTTTCTATTTAATTTATCCCTACTGCTGTATTTGTTACAGCTAAAAGAAGCCTTTAGAAACACCACTAAAAATTCAGGAATATGTATTTGTTGATCCTCCAAGACTTATAGCTGAAGAAACCTTTCTTGTCCCATTTCAGAACTATCTTTTTGTCCACAAAAATTAATACAAATATTGATCTCTGAAGTTCTTTGTTGTTAGCTACCCAAAACTCGATCTTCCACTAGTTACAGGATACATTTCAAGTACCATGTAAATGTCTGCCCAAATAAATGTGGTGCTATAACCCATGATAGTTAGTAGAGAATCTCTGAATTCCCAGCCTTACCAAGAGATCCTCCTTTGTGGCAAAGGAGTTGGGTTTTGGCAGAGATTTGTTTGTTGCAGTGGGACTTACACAATCTGGCTCCATCTAGGCTGGTGGAGCCCGGGAACATTCCTGGACACTGGCATTCACCTCGGTGCTGCTGGATGCTTCACACATTGCACAGCCCTCCCACTGCCAGCTGTGCTCTCCTAGACACTTCCCAGGCACAGCAGTTTGGATCCAGTGGATCCATGGATGTTTAGGAAACTAAAGTTTCCATTGCTCCTCACTATAGTTTTCTTAGTTTTAGCCTTGCATTTTTAGCCTTGAAGAATTCATATTTTTATCATTCTCCATATAATTGTTGTACAATGTGCACAGTTAAGGTCCCCAACCTAATCCTTTGCTAGGAAAGTGTTTTAAGTAAATGGGATTGGATTTTTTTTTTTTTTTATTTCATAGGTTTGTTCAGGATCTGTACATTTGTGTGTGCACTTTGTGTGACAAAGTAAATTAAAGAAAATAGATGGCAGAATTTCTTTTGCCAACTACCTGCCTTGAAATGACATTTGAAAAACACCTATATTTGTATTTATAAAACATCAGAACTTGCCAGTGTATGAAGAGCAAGAAATCCCTCATCCTTTTAAGTCCCAGTATACACTGAGGCTGTAGGGCAAAAGGTCTATGAAAATTCTTTCTAGTAATAACAGCATTTGTGGTGATACTATTTTGGTATGTTTGACAGAACCAGTCATTGCTGGGCTTTTTCGTTCTGATTAATACAAACATTCTAGACATCCAGGAAATACCTCTGTCATTTTTCATAGCATTATGTAATCCTGGTCATTGCCAAATTTACTCTGTTTTCTGTAAACAAATGCAGGTGACACAAATGCAGGTATTGATGTCTGTCATAAAAGATGAGTAAGAGTCAGAAAGGAGGAAAATGGCCTGAACTTGCTGTCACTGAAGTAATGACACAATTCTTAACTTTGTCCAAGAGCAGGGTTGGGAGATAAGGTTGATTTGTCAGAGCTTATCTTGGACAGGTGGGACCTGGGGTGCAGTGAGTGCAGAGTTGTGGGATTGCTTGGTTGTTTTACCAAAATCACCAGACCTACCAAGTCAAATCCCTTCAGAGTAGTGCCATTCTTTTTTTCTTAGTACACTTGTTCTTAAATGACAAGGAAAGATTTTATAAAGTAAAATAACATTGTAAATGCAAGTAGAAGATCTCTGTCATATTTTCCAAATTACTTTATTTATATCATGTTTACAGATGAAGCTTGGTGCCAGAAAAGAGGTGCTGCATCAGACATTATTACTTACACTCCAGCTGCCAAGGAAAAATATTGTCAGTAGCCTTTATTAACATTTGGACCAAAAATACCTGGGTGTGCAGCTTTCAGCATTTTGTACGATGCAGAATGCAGCCTCTGTCACAGGTCCTCTGTTTCTGGGACAGCACTGGCCTCTGAAGGCTGGATGAACACTACAGGGATGTTCTCAGACGTCCAGCCCTTAGGAGTCCTGTTGAAGCATCTTCTGGCAGCGAGAGGGTTTGCAAGGATCATGAATCTGGGATCGTTTAGCATCAGTAGATTATAATCTGGTACCTTGAATTTAACCAGCTTTGATGCTCTCTCAAAACCACCAAAGGGCGTGGCAACTCTGCAAATAGTAGAGAAATAAAAGTAAAATGTGATTTTAAAAATACCTGTTTTCTTTTCCTCCCAGGAACTGAAAAGAACAGAAGCTATTTAAATGATGCAGATTTGGTCTGATTTCTTGTTTACATTTTCAAGCTTTTCTGATTTCAAGTATTCTGATTGTTTTTCTGGGAAACTGTCTCTAAGTTCTGAATTATTTTCCCTTAGATAAAGCCTTGAGCCTTCTTTAAAATTGAAATACATGGGAGAGCAGAGTGAAAAAGATGTTGCAAGAAAATCTTGTCATTGGTGAGTCACAGTTACTAAACTTATTTTGTTGGTGATAAGCTGATAAGTCTGAAAAGGTAGCTCAACCCATTCTTTCTAGCAAGTAATTAGTTCAGGAAGTTCTCACCCCATTTTCTCCTATCCCCAGTTGCTTGTTCCTCCCACTACACTGTATTTCAGCAGCATATTGTTGTACCAGTTAAAATGTGTGTGGGTTGTTCTATAAACTCGGGTCACTTATGTGATCTGGATTAAACAAAGACCCTTCAAAACAAAGGAGTGCTTTAAAATCCGAATTATTTCAGCCATCTGGTTTATATAATTATTGCTCAAACAATTGTAGCAATACGAGTGAGGAGGCAGTGGAGTGTAATGTGAAGGAGAAAGGAACAGCCAAAGACAACAGGCTCTGGAAAAGAGAGGAATGGGTGAGGACTTGATACACCAGCTTTGTTTCTGAAGAAAATGTTTATGTAACTAAACCCTGAAACACTGTTCTGCCAGCATTTTTCATGTTATTTAAATGTAAATGTTTCCTCAGGCAATAAACCTGAGAAACTGAAAGGTAAGGAATACTAAACTGGAGCTGGCTGTTACATGCATTTGCAAATATTTTAGAACAGTATTTCAAAAAACCCCTCCCATGATTATTCTACATATGCAGGTTTCAGGCTGAGAAAAAAAAAACCCTTGAGGTTTTCTGTCACTTTTTCCAGCCTCCTTTGTATAAGCAAACATATGTGCCCTGCATTTTTATCAACTGCATGATTTTGCTGGGATATATTCTAACCAGTTAAGAGTGTCAGGTTTTTAAGGTCTGCATGAGCACCTCATTTCTGCAAAGCCAGATATGCAATGGCATAGGAAAACAAATTTCTGTTGAAACGGATCCTCACTAGCCTTGGTAGATATTGTGTGTGGTACAAAACAACAGATCTGCTGGAATATATTTCCAGTGGCTCCAGGTATTATAGCAGAAGAAATTAATACCAACAGAAACTAAGAGATATCATTTGAAGATCTGACTAGGATTTTCAGCAAGAAGAGAATTAAGTATACCCACACCAAAAGAAGAAATTAGTCCAGAAAGATGAATCTATAACAGAAAGGCAATGGTACTGCTCTGTCATTACATGGAGAATTCACTGAATTTTGGTAGGAGCAGCATTTGTTGAAGGGGCTGGTGTTACCTCCAAAGCATCGATCCTGTGAGATATAAAAAATCATGAAAATTCTGGGCATGCACACTCATGGGGAAAAGAACACTGCTTTGGATTAAGCTCTAAAAATGTTTCTCAGATGAAGGTAAGACAAGATGTTGCAGCAGCAGGAGCCAGTCCACGCGTCAAACTCTCTTGAGGTCAAAGGAAATGGTTTCTACAAAGTGCCTGTGGTACCAAACTTTTCTTGTGCAACTGTCTTCTAGGTCACAGTGTCAGCCTGGATACTGTATGGCACTGATTAAAGATAATTGCTTGGTAATTGGCACAGAGAGAATGTAGTGATCTACATCTCACCGGATCATAAAGATTGTTTTAATTACTGCCCTAATTGCAATACACATTCCCACATTGTTGTGATATTTAATTCTCATTGATATGCACATTAAAGGGATAATCAAAATAAAGAGAATAATAATAGCTGTATAAATGTAAAACAATTCTGTAGTCTAAAACATCTTTGTAGTACTTTTGGTTTACATACAGGATGATTCTGTAGGTAACAGAAAATGGGAATTCAAGTATCTTCTGTTGCAAAATACCCCCGTGTAGGTCCTATTCAGAGTCTGGGCTCAGACAGCTGTGCATTCCTGCATTGTGGGCAGAGACACATGATGATTGACATAAAGGAGAGTACAGTAACTGGCTAATAGATGTTAATTTTCCTTTATAGCAGCAGTAAGTATATTTTTGTGAGCAGTAACTTGTCTGACAACATGGTGTTGCAATGGCTTCTGTTGTGTGCACATCAGCTGTCCCACTTGAGCTATGATTCATTGCATGGAAGCCTGAAAAATTCCAGTAGTAATTGCTCATAATAAGGGAGGAAATGCTGGTTCAGAGCCATAGGAAATGGCACCAGGAAGTGTAACAGATTGTTTAATATTCACTTTGCATATTCCTAAAAAGTTAAGTGTGTGATTTAACAATAGCAGGCACAATTAGGTTTATATTTAGCTGTTGTTTTAGCGGAGGGGGCTTTTTTATTATTTTTCTTTAGTCTTTCTTATTGAACATTATGTTTTTTCAACATAGCCTAGTTGTAGGTGATTATTTGGGAAGTCTGAAGAAATATTTTAACTGTATTAGATTAACACCTTCAATTACATATTTACAAGAAAAGTGAGTTTCACATTTTAAAATGGGACTGTCATTCATAGAACATTGTATTTATTGTTAATTCTATGCAAGAAGAAGACATAGGAGCAAAGAACCTGATCCTGCAAAATGGCCAGGGCTTCACAGGAGCTTAGTAAGAGAGCTAATGCTAATTTCACAGAGGTATTTAGGTGCTAAGGAACTGGCTAAGCACCCAGCTTCTACTAATCTCACATCACTACAAGTTAGCACCCAAATTTCCCAGGAGACTCTGGATCCCAGCATAGAGTTCAGAATCCGTGGATCAATAAAAACAGAGCCCAGTCGAGATGGACTAGATTCCTGTAGAGTTTTTGAAGGAGTTGTGTTTGGGAATTGAGACTGCTGAGCAAGAATTTACCTGGTGGGAGAGGCAGAACTAGTCAGGCTTGCTTGTCTTATGTGAGTAAGATGTAGTGCTTTGCAGGTTACTCATAATCCTACCCTTGACATTTTATCCAGCTCCAAGGAGGCAGAGGGAATAAAGGTACTAATTTAACTGATGTTATAAGCTCCTCAACAAATTTAGATTCATGCTCCTTTCCCACAGATGATTACTAGGTGCTTCCACACTAGTAAAAGAGACCATTTTTTCACTAGTAAATACTTCTTCAATCCTAATTGGAATTAATCTCCATGCTTTTAAGCCATGCATGTGTGGGTCTGTTCCAACACATCAGACTGTGAAAGTTGTGTTGCTTTTATAGTCTGTTTTGTAACAAGGAAAGCTGCAGGGAGCCTGAAACGCCCTGTAAAGTCCGAGTGCCACTTTAACAGACGTCACTGAATGAACCGGGAGGGATCGCGGGCCCATTTCCCTTGGGAATCCTGTGCATCACACTGTTAACCACACCCCCTCCTGACTAAGGATGACTGTGCCAGTGCTTTGCAGGAGAACAAGCATAATGAAACTTCCCTGAATTATGGAGCAGGATAGAAAGCCCCACTGATAACAAAATGGTGCTACTATATCTCACTTTAATTGCTTAATACAGTATCATTTGCTTTCTCTCCGAAACTGCAATTAAAGAAGTCAAGGATGCTGTGACCTAGATGCACAGAATATCTTAGGATCTAGACACAGAAGTCCATTTAGCCTTCTTCTGTTGGTTAGCTTGGCATGCAGTGTTTTCTCTGTTTTGAATCCCATGATCAGACACTCTCCTGTGCATTTTTGGGAGTGTAGTCACCTAAACTGTGGCTGTAAAATCCTCTCCAAGAGCCAACTATCTTGAATTTCAATTTTGCAAATTCCCAGTTTCCTTTTGGATCTACTTCCTGTTAGAAAACATAAATCTGAGTGCAGTCTATGTAACAGCTTTTCTAGGTCCACCAGGCATCCTTTTATTTTCTTTCAGATGTCAGGTTTTTTTCCATGAGAAGGAGATATGTGGTGGATTATGTTTAAATGTTTGTGTTTTGTATTTACCAATTTCAGTCTGGATCTGGATTTATGTGCCAGGTTTTAGGCTTTTTTAGGGTTTTTTTTTTTAGGCAGTTACAAGGGGGAATATTGACCTTTCCCTTTTATGAATGCACGTATGTTCACGAAATTGAGATTGTAGTGAGCCTCAGTCTGCCATGTCATATATAGAGAAAATCCACATAGAAAAAAATCCTAACAGTGAGTGTTGTAAAGAGGACAACTAACAGAACGTGGGATCACAGAGCAGATAAAAATCCACAAGTAAGTCATCAGACATCATCTCAAGACACATATCCCTGTTAATGGAGCCTCTGTCCCTGTCTGATCCTGTCCTTCCCAGTATTGACTAGGAGCTCTCTTGTGAGAGGGAGAACTGACTCTGTCTCCATGTATTATATGTGTCTTTGGCATTTTTTCTTGGGTTGTTTGTTGGGTTTTTTTTTATTTTTGTCCTCAATTACAATAGCTACAGTACATAAACTGTGCTGTTACTGTTGCAGTGTTAGCAGCTGTGGCACATCTCTCTGACTTGTGCTCACTATTTTGTGTGCTGAGAAGAGTGTGCCACACAGACTTAATTATTAACATGGCAATGCATATTGCTGTTGGGCAATCAGAATCAGGGCAGTGTCTGCAGTGCCAGTTTTGATGTTGAATTGTGTAATGTTTTAGTCCTTGCACTCATAGTTGAGGCCCACATGGAGATCAGGAACACAAGTGATGTCTGTGGTGCCTTTCTCTAAGGTTGTATTGCCATGAGCCATTTTCCTTTTCAGTTGGTTGCTGTCTGGAGTTTTGAGGGAGGGTTTTGGTTTGGCTCAGCTGCCTGGGACTTAGCAGGGGTTGTTTATAGAAAATTTGTCCATAGCTCCAGTTAATAAAAATAGTGCGAATTGTAGGAATGGGAGCAAAAAAGCGTAAGTAGGAATTTATTTTAAAAAATTCAAAATAGTTCAAAACCCAGTGCTGCCCATATATCTAGAAGTTCTACTGAAAGTCTGAACATAGTAATTAGGTAAGTACTTCACTTTCAGAACTTGTTCTATTTTAAATGTTTTGTAAGTCTGCTGGCAGGGTTTTATCTGTTAATTTGTTACTGAAGGTTGTCAAATATAAAACCTGTTAAATACAATAAAATATGTAAGCTGCAAACTATTTGGTGTGAGGGATTGGCTGCAGGTTAAAGTTCATTGTACTATCATAGCATATTTCATTACAACTATGAGAGTTGTAATAAAAAAAAAAAAGAAAAAAGAAAAGAGTGGTTTGCATTATACAGCTCAGAAACAGAGTTTTCACTGAGAGTTTGTTTTAGTTCTTTGATAGCACTTAAGGTCCTGTACCTATTGAACTCAACAAGAGAAATACTGAAAGGACTTTGAAGCTCATATTTCCCATTTATCGAGTACTCAGATTCTGATACTTTCTTTCAGTATTTTTAACAATTCATCTTATATTCCTGGTTCTATAATTTAATTTTGGGCCTAATTTTTAGAGACAGACCAGTTTTGTCCTTAATGCTCTTGTTTGCCACTTGTAAACTGTGTGTGTGTTCATGTTCATGCAAACACTTGCAAACACGGGTGGTTACGGGCCTTTACAGCTGATGGGAACATTTTATTTCATATTTATTTTTCCCTGCTCTGTAAACTTCAGTATCCATTCAGAATTACCTGTTAAAGCTCCTGTAGTCAGGCAGTTCTGGCTTTGCTTCTGGTGTAAAAAGTTTAGGATATAAAGCTTCCAGCAGCTCTGGATCATCCCTAATGGCTTCTATCCAAGGAGACTGATAATACTTTGGCACAGCAGTAGTGTTGAACTTTTCAGGAGGAATTTCTTTCAGTGGTCCAGAATATCCTGCAATGTGATCAAGGTAAAACCATTATAACAATACTTTGTGTTTTCTGCTTCCTTACCACCATCCTGTGTAACTAGGAACTAACACACCATCACTTCTCACTAAGTTAAAGGAACAGTTGGGTCAAGTCCCCTGGGCAAAGCTACACAGAAACAGAAAGCTGGCAGGGGAAATTTGTAGTCTTCTAGATAACTGCTGCAAAATATTCCAAACTTTTTTGAGGCTAAGTTTATTTGAGTTTTATATTAATTTGTTTGTAGTGTAAGCATTTGTTTGAAACCAGACTGTAGCTGCACAGTCCTTGGGGACTGAATTAACTAGGATAAATCTATAGTCTTTGGGTGCAATTTTCCAAAAGTATTAAAAGGAGTTAGGATCACAGTCATTATAGTGGAGTTTTCCTCTTTTATTTAAAATGTCTTACCTACTTGGTTCTCTAGTCCTTTTCATCATCTGAAACAGTGAACTATCAGTTGTTCTCTCTGCATAATTACCTGATGTTCAGGCTTCAATCAGAACTTTACTAAATAAATAAATTGTGGGGGAAGACAGTCCCTACACACAGTGTACAATGTGAAGATTTAAAACCAGCAAGTGATTGACCAATTATGTGAGTTACACTATCTATATAAAATACAAGGGAAATCTGTTCTACCCTTTTACTCTCCCCCTATACCTAGCTCTTTAAATTAATAATATTTCCTCTTACAAGCTTAAACCCCCCCCGGTTTAGTATCTACTCTTTTTGCCAGACCCTTTTTTGCCTAAAGAAAGGCTTGAAGATTTGTATCATGTCTTAGCAATGGGAATTATCTCTGTTTGCATTGTATTTGCCCAATGGATGCCCAGAGCCTTAGCAGTCACTAACAGAGCAGCACTGACCTAGTTTACATGGGCTGGAAAAGGTCTGCACAAAACATGCATTGAGTAATTCTGAACAAAGAATGAATTTGTAAAAACCTAGGTCTGCTCATGGATAATTCATAAACAGGAAGAAGGGCCATATCACTGAATAAATTAATTACAACAAATTAGCCTTCTTTACTCTTTAAAGAATACAAAATAAGGCCTTCTTGTAACTCACTGCTTTAAATAAAGCCAACAGTACCCCCACAGTTCAGGATTTAAAAAAGAACAGTTTATGCAGCCAGAGGCAAATCTCTTTTAAAGTTACTCTTCTCTAAATGGTTCTAGCAAAACTTAGTGACTTCAGATTTACATTTATGGATAATTAAACTACAATGAATATCTTTCAGACTGTTGAGCAGTGTGTTGCATATTAGAAACAAAGGTTTGGCCAAGAAAAATCAGTATATTAATGCGGTTTTAAGTCTGAGGATCTCTTCCTCAATGTTTATAAGGCCAGTAAATATAGGAGCTGTCTCTCTTGGTATTAATGTGTGTTTTGAGTTTAGGGAGAAGTAGTACAAAAGCATATCAGATCTTTCACACATGAGCATAAGCAACTAAGAGCACCGTTTTACATTTCTGGGGGGAACTCTGATTAGTTATCTGATTTCCAATGTATCTATTTCTAACAGTAAGTCCATTAACAAATTCTGTTTTATAAGAAGGTCCTTTCTCTGCTCTGAAATGAGAACTAAATATATCCCCTGTCTGTAAACTCACACATTACCTGGGGCAATGTTGTCAGGATGTGGAGGGCTCCGGGGATCAGGTGTATTGGGAGGTGTCACTGGGCCATGCTGGGGAATTCCTTCCACGCTCAGGCCGTCCATTCGGACACTTGGAATGGGCTCCCCACGCTGCACTCAGAGACAAATACAAATCACTTCCACGCAAAACAAGCCTCTGTGATGAGGGTTGGAGTGATGCTCCAATCTACAGCCCAGACCTCATTCCCAGGGTATGCAATCCTAAGGCACACTGCCTGCTGTTTGGTACCCTGTTAGCCAGACAGTAGTGCCCAGGATGCTCTGGCTGTTAGCCAGAAGATGAAACAGTTGCACAACTCTCTTACATTGGCTGTGTAACAAAAAATGAGTGGTTTGTTGGTGTTAACAATGTTATCTGTGCACAGTTTTAAATGTCTGTCTTACAAATGTGTGGACGTTTCATTGAAAGCATTGGAGGGGTTGTGAGCTGAGTCAACAAGATTCCTAAATTACAACCATCCCGGTGAACTGTCTGACATTTTCCTATATTCAGGATATTTGAATATTGATTTGCAGTCTGTGAAGAGAGTTCATTCCATCTGCTGCTTACAGCAATCACCATAAAATCTACCTGGGCAAATGGGCTGGGTGGTTCACAGCAAAGAGTAGCTCTGACACTCTGAAATGTGTCCCCTGTGTCACTAGACACCAGAAGCTGTTCTGTGCCAGACAGAGCACTCCTGCAACCCAAAGAAGCAAGAAATCTGGCAAGTTTGAGCCCTTTGAGTTTCAAAGCACTGACTCTTCAAAGCCTCTCTTCCCGTATCGGTTGAAAACTCACTGCATTTGTTAAATTGCTTTTGTTTGGGATTGTCTTTTCCTTTATTTGTAATAGAAATAACAATTTCAGTACAGGTCACTTTCTGGAGGTTCATGATATGCTGTTATTTTCCACCCTCCTATTGGGTTATTGCTTCTAAGGAAACATCCAAAGGCTTAATCATTGTTGCATAAATATAGAATTAGAGTCTCATAAGAAGTCAGCATCTTATTTTAGCTATGACACATAGGCTAAAAGCAATTTAAATATAGACTGGTTTAGAGTAAGAGTTTCTTGAAGTAGGAAAGCAAACAAATAAGACTTGTTTAAACTTGAAACAATAAAAAAAGAGATCAAGGCAGGATGTTTTCTAGTTGTCCTGAAGTATGTTAGAAAGATTAACTTTGGCAGGCAGAATCTTAAAGATGATGAAGACACCACCAGCAGTGGCTAAATAGACACCTAAGGGAAGGGAACAGGAGCCAGAGACATCATTTTTTCATGTATTGGAATGTCATACTGAGTGTACACCATGTGTACTCTGTTTTGTGAGAAAAAGTGGACTAGAGGGAAATGGATCTGTCAGACTGCAGCAAAATCATGGAAATGCATATGGAATGCTGACAGGATTGATGGTGTGCTCAGAATTTATCTGTGTAGCTTTTAATGCTCAAAAGAAAAACTGGAGGAACAGTATTCATAGATGGGCTTCTAAATAATAGTGATTAATAATAACATTGGGTGTTTAATGGAGTTATTCAGGGTTTTTTATATGGAATTTCTTTTGTGCGGAGTTATTTTAACAAAGCAGGTTTATCAAATCTCAAACATGATCCCTTTTTATCCCTGTGTAATTTTACTTCTGTTGAGGGAGTGATCAAAGAAGTTTGAAATATCTGTACCATGTAAAAAAATTTTAATTTTTTTTGTCTACAGGATCTCAATTAATAAAATCCAAATGGCTCACTTTGTGTTATTCTTCCTGAAACTACAAATAAATCCTGCACAATATATATCACAAGCACCAAGGGAACCCCGTCTAGTCTCACCGAGTGCCATTAATAATTCATTGCAAAATACTCACATTTCTTGGCTTGTTTGCTACGTAATGATAATTTTCATATGTGTATTTATCAGATCTCCGCTGACGTCTCTTGAACAGTCTGGCCCCTCTGTTGCTGAGTGTCGACAGCTCCTCTACCATGATGTCCCTGGGCGTGCTGACCTTTTTGCCGAGGTTTAAGGTGGGTGAGACTGCAATACAAGGGGTAAGCACAAACCTCTGTTTGCCTGCAGTGACTGCTGGTCCATCCCCAGCACCTGCACTCCAGCAACACGGAACTGCCACGTAGCTACCACACAGCACAGCTTCACCTGGAGTTAGTGACATTAATCCCTCGTCCACAGTTTTGGAGGAGAGTACTGAACACCACAAACCTGCTTTTTTGAAGGTGCTAAGCACCTCAGTTCACCAAGTTCAGATCTCCAGTGTCCTACACACCACACTGATAGCAGGCTAGGGAAAGCTGGCTTCTGCTGGAACAGGGAGCAAAATTGCACCCGACCCCAGTGTTCCCACATCAAACCTTCAGTTAACTTTCTGTGTCCTGCATTGAATAGGTGGGAGAAAACCCCTTTTAAACATACTTATCAGTTTCTTATTGCTTATAAACATTTTGTTTTCAATTATTCTTTAATACTTGCTTTTGCAATCCAGGGCATGTTTTGTCCTTTTAAGAAAAGTTAGTATTGGAAAATCTCTTATCAAATAGGATTTTTAAACTAAGTTTCAAATAAAGCTCAAAGTGTGGAAAATGAGAACACTAACAAAGAATGATGACATGCTTCTAGGAATTGATTAATTTAGAACATTTTTTTTTTTTATTCTCTCTAAGATGAAACTGAAGTACTGGATGCAAATTACTTTATTCACTACTTGGGAAAAATTCCTTCTTTGTCTTTAGTGACCTCCTGGGGAATTTGAAAATTAGAATGAGTAAGCAGGGGAAGGGGAGATCAATCAGGACTGTAAACAGAGAATTCTGACTGTCAGAATTACTACTGGTCATCTTCATGGTAGTGTTCTAGAAAGTGGGATGCTGATGGCACTGAGCAAGCTGTTGCTTAAGGATTGAACTCTAATTAAATGTCCTCAACCTACAGATAAACCTTAAACTTTAGAATACAGTAATTTTAACACTGAAGAAATGATTTTCTATTTCTGCTTAGAAGATTGTAGAATTTCACAAATGTAACAGTAATTGGATCATGTGGTCAAAATAAAATTTCTAAGAAAATAATTCTTATGGCCACTTACTTTAATACTTATCATTTTATTAGTTGAAACTGTTCTCAGTTCATAAACTTTGGGAAGACAAATAGGATGTGCACTGAAGATTATACTAATGGTCTAGTATGTTTCTTTGATCTACCTATTCAAAGTCACATTCTGTTATTTCTTTAACAATGACATTCTGTCTTTCACATGTTCTTATGGTTTACAGGATTTAAAATTCTGAAATTTGACATGCATTTTAATGCATTAAAATGAAACAAAAACATACCATGTGTAAGGCACTTTATCTTGCTTTCAGGGTAAGCACCCAGGAAGCCCAGTTTAAAATTAACATTACAAATTAATTAACTGCAGAAGGTACCTAATGCCAAAGTTAATATTGCATATGCAGAGCTTCATGTTGAGTAAATGGCATGTTCAGCCTGCCATGTGTTTCCTACTAATTTTATGTTGGAAAAACAATGTGATGTGCTGACCTTAAAGAAAACTTAATTGAGACAGATATATTAAATATTTAGCCAAAGCTGTATAGAAAAGAGTTTTCATGTAGTAGATCAAACATGTTGGTGGGCCCTGTTGATCCACTTCTGCTCATACTGATTTTGATTGAATGTTTGCAGTGGATTTAACTGGAACAAGAGCAAGTTAACTGGATCATGAGCTGGATCATGCACTTCTGTTTTAAAAATAGTGTGTGCAAAGAATCCTAACAACCTCCTGTTATTTAAGAGGTAGCTACAAAGCAGAGAGTTCTTAACATGGAAGACAATGACTCAGCTTGCCCAGTGTAGCCCTATCAGTGACAGATAGTGGTGGGGTTTTGGCTCTGAGGTGAAGATAACCACACTGGTTATTGGCCTGTGGCCTGAAATGTAGACCTCAAGTCGTATTTTGATTTTATCTTTCCTCAGGATGGTTTTATATTAATAAGGAGTAAGAAGTTTACCCCATGAATCAGCAACACTTCTTGTTTGTACACAGAATGGGTGGTATGTACATCCCCAGGGCCTGGGGTGCTGAGGTGATGGGAGATCTCTGTCCAAACCACTCAGGATTCTTCTGGGACATACTGGGTGTTATCTATTTTGGGCCTTGCTGTTCCCTTACATACATGCTGTTCTTGTTAATGTTAACTGAAGGCTCCAAGCTACTTTGTAAGCCACAGTTGTGTACTATTGTGTATCCAGGCAGAATCCCAAAATTGTAAGTGTGAAGTTCATTTGAATTCCTTGCCAACTAAAATCTAATCATCTCTCTAGTTTTATGATGTGTCTAGGGATTGTTCCTCTGTCAGTGCAGAAAAGGTGATGAAGAATGAGAAAAAGAAGACATTTAGAGGATTCTAGAAAGAGAACATAAATGTCATAAATGGACATTGTAAAATGAGAGTAAAAGTTTAGCTAAGAGTTTAATCCTAATCTTAACCTTTAGCTTTGTTTCTTTAATTTGTTCCTGCCAAGTCCTTCCTGTCCTGTTCCTAAAATCATATCTGACTATATTTAAATATGATTTATATAGTTCCTCCTGTATTCACTCCCTAATACTCCTTTAATCCTTCAGTTTACAATCTTCTAAATACCTTAATCTTGACTATAAATTTTAATAGTGAATATTAGATAGTGTGTTTGTTATAGTACCAGAAATAAGACTTTTTAACTGTATCAGGAAAGACGGTTATTCATGTAGCTACTGAAGAATGCATTCAAGAACTAGTATAGAATTGTACATGAGATTTAAATGATGAACTGCAAGGGCTTCCTTAAGCATATGCATTTACACACATGTGTACCTCTTCCAAGTAGCCTGAGAAAGGTTATGATTTAGTCCAAATCTGAAAAACCAAGTGTATGGGGGGGTCACTGTATCCCACTGATACCCACTGATTTACTTCTGCAATCTCTCTTTGAGACCAAAAGAAGGTTTACAGTTGGTGTCTATTCCTATTTTATGACCTGTCAAACTTCTCATAAAACATAAAGCCAAGTCCCACAACCCAGCAGATGTGGACTTTCAGCCATCACCAGTCTTGCCCAGAGGTTGGTAATCTCAGACACTGGTGAAAATCTTGGCTGATTTTGGAGTTTATCAACAACTGTTTCTGCTATCAATATCTTTTTACCTGAAATCATTATAATAAAAAAGGGCTGAAATAAAAATGCAGTAGGTAAGTTTTCTGTATGTCACTCCAAGGCTTGCATTACAGAATCTTCTGTGGGTGTGCTAGCAGTGAAGAGTTTCACAGGGCTGTGGGACTGGCTGAAACTGGACTTCTAATTTTTATGTAACTACCAGGTGCAGAACCATCATTAGGAATAGAGATAAAAAACCTCAGAAAGACAGCAGTTCACCCTCCAGATCTCAGGTTAAGCTTGTTGAATTAACAATTCAGGACAAAACAAAATGTCAGAAGTTAGTAGAGCTGAATTCAGCCATTTAAAAGCCAGACTTCCCCTAGATTTTTCCAAAGAAAAATCAAAGAACCAAAGAAGATGCAAAAATAGAATGCACACAAAAAGAGTTAGTATTGCCTTCAGTGGCCACATATCACAGCATATCTTGCAGGATAAGCTGTCATAGCAATGTGTATGAATCTTGACAGCAAATCTGATAATACATAATAATAAAAGGAAAGATTATGTGAGGCAAATGCTAAGCATCAGCACAGATTATCCAATAACACCAATGATGTCAAGGGCTGTATGGTACATTTATTAATATTGCTATGAATAGTCCAACATTTACCATGTGAAATGCCTGGTTCCAAACAAACATATGAAAGACTTTTTTTTTCTTTAGCCCTGAAGAGCTCACAGGCTATTTCAGGCACATATAGTGCCTGGGTTTACAGTACCAAAAAAAATGGAGTTGTAATGAAATCTGGAAGGGCAGACTGGCTTTCAGACTTGACTGCGTGTTCAGTGGAGAATGGAAATAGGAAAGAGGTATTTGCTTAGGAGTAGAAATTGCAGGGAAAAAAATCTCTGGAAATATCAGAAAGAGTAGGACCAGACACTGAAACTTGCAGGTTCTTTTCCTAAAATTTCTATGTATCTCATCCTACTCTTGATGCAGTTACAATGGTCATCACGTGAGTGCAGAAACGATCCACAAAGTCTTTAAAGCAAAATCCCACCAGAAAGATTTTCAATGCTAGAATTTAATGTTCAGTGTTCCATCCTATGAAAGTGGTATCATTTTCATAAATTCTAAATATTAATGGAGCTCCCTATTTTTCCAATGGGACTTGTGGGGTGCTTATCACTTTTAGAAAATTGATCTTTTATGTAGATGTTAAAAAAGGCCTCAGGAGGAGGATTGGAAGGATCTCCAAAACCATCCAGCACATACCTAATGAAAGCCAAGCAGATTTGTATTCCCAAGTGAGTTAATTGCTTCTTAAGGTGTCACACTTGAAGCATAACTTTAAGACCCTTCCTCATAAAAATGTCTGCATTTTCCTCAGTGCAACAACACAGAAGTACAATTTCTTTCATGTAAGATTAATTGGTGGCTATGCATTAGAGAGAATTGCCAAATGCTAGTAAAATGTGTTAGTTACAGGGACAGAGTTTGAGAGGAAGGATCAGAGATGTAAACATTTCTTTCAAAATTTTTTATCATTCATATGAAAAAGCAGAGTGAAACGGGAACAAGCCAGAGAGGGTACATACAGATCAGTATGTTTCTCAGATGATAGCCTTTTAAAATGGAATGAAGTCACATTATTAACCCCAAATAATGTTCTGAAAGGCTATCCTAGCAGAATGTACATCAGCTGTTAGATTACTTCATTCCTTCACAGCAGTTGTTCATCTGAAAATAGCTTTCAAATGAAAAGAGGCAACTACAAAAGGATTAGTTACCATAGGCAGCCTGATACTCCCACAAGATTATTTATGGCAAAACACCCAGAGACAAAGCTGTAAGACAGTTAAACTCTATGATTAAAAAAACTGTATTAGGGAGGGCTAGAGGACATTGCATATGCAGTAAGCTGGGTTCAGTGCTGTACCATTTCTGTGTATTTCATCCATAATGGCTGATGCTTGTTCTTTCCTCTCTTTGACCAGGGCAGAATCTGACAACATTGTGATTTTCTGATACGATTTTTCCTTGCTGGAAAAAAAACAAACACATTTTTACATTGTTGAGCCAGCGCGCACAGTTCGGCCAACCTTCATTTCCAACAGCCTGGTTGGAATGGCTGAACAGGGAAGTCAGGGATTTCTGACTGAGGAATATGCAAAATGCCCTGGCAGTTCTTGCTTGCAGACAGATGCTGGGACATGTTTTGATGGACAGAAGATTCAAAGGAATGGACTTTGAGTTGGCTGTGTAAATTCTCCAGCAAAAATCAGTGTCAGTGGTCTAGGCCTTCTCACATCTATTTATTAAAAGATATAAAGTCATAACTAAATTTAATTTACATCTCAGTTTATGATTTTATAAATGTTACATTTTGAAATGTCTTAATCTAATAAGAATTTGAGGAACTGAACAAGTTACTCTGGCATCTTTAAAGTAGGTGCATTTCTGACTAAGTAAAAAAGTAAACATCTTTTAAATTGCGGAGTCAAGAGGTTACATAAATGTCTTTTATATGACAGTTTGTAGGACAGACAATGTCAAAATATTTCAGGAAACAATACACTTACCCTACTGTTTTGTTGTGCAGATAAAAAGCGATGCCAACCCTTTAGCTGAAGCTTCAGAAGTTAGTTATGCATGGGGATGACCTGCCTGGTCCTGGCTGGTTTGTACCCTTGTGCTTGGATCTGCATGGTACCTAGTACTGAGACAAACTGGGGGCTGATCCTCTTCAAAGGGGTTGGCATCCAGCTGACATCAAGTAGTTATATTTAGAATCAAACACTCCAGCCACTCATATCTTCCTGGCAAAAGAAGAGAACAGAAGAGATTCAACTGCACCCACAACAAAGAGAGTTTATATCCCTTTCAGAGCTTATTGGAAGATTTGATAGAATACTCCCCTCATACTTGTGCAGACCATTCCCCTCGTCTCCTCATCACCTCTGAGAATCATAATCTCTGTGTTACAGCCAAGAGAGAAACATTTAAAAATAAGGCGTTAAATATATGGATGACCAAGACTATATGGGATGAGAATGGCACAGGCTAATCCTTTGGTGAAAGATGAAACTGTGCTTCAGTAGTGGCTGATGGCTAAAGTCAGTGGCAGATGGCTGATATACAGAGTCTGTTCTCAAAAAGAAAGGAGATTTTTTTCAGTGTTATATGTGCTAGGGAGTAATTGTTCAACAAGCACACACTTTGCAAACTGTTACTCAAAAATATCTTCATTTTCTTTGGGCATTAGGGTCAGAAACCTGCAGTAATTTGAAGCTTAATAATGTTCAGCATTCCAGGTTAGTGTTGTATCAGTTTATCAACGAACTGTGTGATATGTAGAGCACAGATATTTCGTGACAGAGACCAACTTTAGACAGAATAAAAGAGTGTGAAGTAGGAACATCCCCCCCTTACCTTCCTGTCTGAATGCAGCAAGATGAATTATGGGGTAGTAAAAGCAAGGTGAAGTTTTTGTATTTCCCATTTGGATTTGAATTTGTTCTAGAAAGTTCCTTTTTCTTGTGGAAAAGAATGGTCCTATTTAGCTTGGAAGATTGATTAGAAAATTGCTGGTATCTTGATATGACAGGAGAAAGGAATTCTGACTGTAAATGGCATCTGGAGAGTAATAAAATACACCAACACAATGTGCATAACTTTCCAAGCAAGAAGCTCTCTGAGAATGATAAAATGTACGTGCCTGATGCAACGTCCTGAAAGTCTGCCTGTCCAACCCACAAATTCCATTGTTTTTCCCTCAAACTTTCTATTCCCAGGTTTAGCTGTGCAAAACATGTTTCTGAGATTATGGATATCTCTGCCCCAAAGAAATGTTCATTTTAATCCTCACCATCTGAGTTTAGCTGCTGCCGTTATTCATTGGTAATTTTTTCCTAGTTTTTGTGCTTGGGTCAGACACTTTTGGCAGTACCAGCAATCATGGTGACAGCCTGAGCTGGCTGTCTGTGCAGCCAACTGACAGCCAACACTGGTCTGTGTTCACCACCAGCCTGTCAAGTGGGATTGCAAGGCAGCCTGTCAGGGATTGAATGCCACTTTCTTTTATAATGCTCAAAGAAGTTCAGGGCCCCATAAAATATACCAAGTTGCTAAAGCATCACTCATATATACATGACTAATAGAATATCCAAATGTCCATAAATAATGAGTAAAGGTTAAGGAAGGTGAAAGAATTACAGTGCCATGTGACATCACCACAAAATCAAACCTTGGATTTCCATGAGAAGAATTATTTAACTAATGGCAAACTAGGATGATTAATCAGCCTTTGAACAAGGACCACATTTACCTCTCTCCTTCCTTTAGGTCATTTTTGTTGTAACCAAGTAAGACTTTTCCTTTTGGTCTGGCCTTTTCCAGGACGTTTTGGGATTTTTCCACCACACTGCTTCCTCTAAATTGCATAATTGACCAGAAAGGATGTCCAGGCTGGCAAGTGGAAAAAAAACTGAACTCTTTTGCCTCGCCCCTCCTCTCCCCTCCCCTCCCCTCCTCTTCTCTCCTCTCCTCTATTCAAATTTGTTTGAATGAAATAAAATTATAGAGTTATCTGGAATACATTTCTCTTCCTATAAGAAGTGTGGAAAAAGCCTTTTGTTTTGTAATGTATCCGGTTTGAATTTTTAGCCTAGGGAAAAAATGGGTTTTTTAGTTTGGGTTTTTTTTTCAGATGAAAGTGAAATATTTCCATTTCATTTACATGATGGATTAGCAATTTCTCTGTAGCTGCATTGAACAGACTGGCAAGAGATCATTATACTTGAGGTATTGATATAATATATTCAATAATATATAATGTATTTGATAGACTTTTCAAAATATTATAACTGTTGTCTTTCTGTTCAGAATCCAAAGACTAAAATTTTTTTCCATAGGGAGACATTCTATGGTTCTCATTATCCTCAAGTTTTTTTAAAGGAAATGGGATGGTTTATTTTGTAGGATTTACATTTGCCACATCAGACCTAGTAACAATTTACATAGATGCTTGAGAAAAAAAAAGCCCTCCTGTATTAACTGCCTTGTCTGTAACATAAAAAGACCTAAAGGAGGATGACAGGTAAATGCTGCCCTTGTTCACAGACTCACTGGCTGGCTTAATTATCTTAGTTGTTAAATAATACTTGCCCTCATGGAAATTCTGATTCGATAGGTCCAAATCATTGGAGACCACGGTCTGTTTGAGTGAAGTTAAATAATCCATAGTAATGGGCACAAGGACAGGGAGCATTTCTTCAGCAGCACTTTCTCTGTGCTGTGGGATCCTTCAGCATTCTTAGAAATACATTTTCTGTGTGGAGTTGGTGATGGAGCAGAGGTTCATTTTTTCCTGGAGGCACAATATTGCCCCTATTCCTCCCTGGGAATGGGACAATTGCCTCAGCAGGCCCAGGGTGCTGTAGCAGTGTGGATATGGTTGTAATTTGGGCTACAAGAACAGCAGATATGGGATGAGTTCTCAAGTGTCAGTGTTGGCTGACACTTTCATGCTTTATTTCCAGTTGAAATACTCATTTTCAGAAAACACAAAGCTGAGAGCCTGATTCAGTCCCAAGGCCTAAGGCCACAAGCACAGGCCTCTACTGTCAAAGACTTAATCAGAGCCAGCAGCTGGCCAGGGAGCTTTGATTTATACTGGGGGTGTTCTGAGGGTCTCTGCTTGAAAACTCATTCATTTCTGTAGGTGGTCCCCTGCACTGGGAGCCTGACATATTATTTGGGGATTTTTTTCCTTTCATGAAAAGGATACAAGTCATCTCCCTGTTTGTAATAACACTGCAGTTTGCCATGGTGTCCCAAGCATGGAGTGTGTCTGCATAAGAGGCTCAAAAAGGGAGGACCCTTGCTTGTTAAACATTGCACATCTCTTTGGCAGGTTGATGTTTGTGTGTGGAAATAAGTCCTTTTGATGCTGCATTTAAATCTAACTTCTTTCTCCATACGTTTGGATGCCTTCTCTAAAGGATTCAGATACCTGAGAATTTGGTTTTGTTAGCTTTTGGTGCTGGCATTGTGATTTCAAAAGGATGCATTCTGAAGATGCATTCAAAGAAAAGATGACTATTCTGCCAAGTTGTTGCATTTCTGTTTGCTGAAGAGTGTCAAACATCAAATTGGCAGATTATCTTGGGGCTTTTGTTTTTGAAGGTGAAGGGGGAAATTTTAGTCCACAAGATTAAGCATAAAGGTAAAGTCTGTAGTATGTTTTTAAAGTATTTCAAGATGCAGGTCCAATTCAAACCTCAATGCATATCTGATTTTTATGTGCTCTAGTGATACTATCAGATCAGTGGATTAATTTCATACCTGTTTTCCTAACTTTGTGTTGACAAATCCAACCGTTCAGAATGAAGATCCATCTTCTGGATAATGGCTTATAAATAATGTGTAGTTTTAACTGCATTGTGGGGAAAGTACACAATTTTTGTCTGACATGCACTTCAGACATCTTTTCAATTTTCTGAAAAGAAACTACTGAAAATCTCAGCTTCTTGTAAATGGAGGAGATGGAATTTAAAAAAAACAACAGACCAAAAACCAACAAAACCCGCAACTTTGAAACTTGGGATTAAATCCTGACGTCTTAGCAGCATTTTGTGCTTTGCTGCACTTTGTCAGTCCTGACTCACAGAAAAAATATTTGCTTTCCTCATATCCATTGAATTCTCTTCTCTCTGTTAAGGCAGCTACAAGCTTGGCTTATCTTGTTGATCTAACTTCCATAAATTTGGTGGTTCAAAACTAACTCCGAGGAGACAACAAGACTTTTTTTATGAGCAGGGTGAGTTCCTTTATATATGGTTTGCAGTTCATATGTTTTTAAGTCAGGACAGTGTGAGATCTTAAAAATAAACAAAGAAGAGAGCAAAATTCCACCACTTAAAAATCATTCCTAAAATGGTAAACACTGGTAAACAAAGCCGAGAATAATCAATAGGGGAAATAATTTGTGCCTTAAAGAAAAATAAGCTTCTGATCCTACCAGTAAACACCTTTTTGATTTTATGTGTGCTAGGTCTACTGGATGCTGGGGTTTAAAGCTCCAAAGCAAGACTGGACTAGCTGAAGCACAAATTCAAGGAGGCTTCAGCAGAAAGGTGGCTGCAGCACAAAATAAAAGCTTCTAGAGCTAGAAACAAATTCGAACAGAAAGAAGAGTATTTGGACTATTTTTCTTACATCCAAGCATGTGTTTATTAAGTCTGGTTTATATAGCTTTTCATGCTGAAATAATTTAAAATTAAATAAATCTTTAAATTTAATCTTATTTAAATTAAATAAATCTGCTGAGCTGTGACTATCACCTGAGTGTAAAGGCAGAGAGGCTGAGGTGGAGTTGTGGCTAAGTAGGAACACTGTGGTGTGCACTCACAGGAACTGTGTTGGCAGGAAACAGTCAATAAAAATACCCAACAAAGAACTAGGTGGCCAAGTGTTTTCATAGGGAAAAAAACTGGCAGGAAAATACCCTTGTATTAAAAAAGCCACCAAAAACCAACAGTACAAATAACGTGGAAAAGCTTATTTTAGTGTTTCCTTTTTTCCTCACCCTTGAGAAAGAGAACAGTTATCAACACCGAGTTGGTTCAAAAGCAGGAGCCCTGCTGTGAGAACATTTCTGTGGCTCATACAATACTTTGTGGTAACCACTGCCACCAGCAAGAAATGCTCTGCAGAAGGGTGACACAGTAACTGTTCTATTGCTGACCTGTTTCACTTATTTTAAACACCTTTTCCTGAAACAAATATATAAACCAGGCATGTTTTCAGTATTATTGCAGTTTCTTCCTCCATTTTTTAGTACTCTGTACAGTTCATCACCTTGCCTGGGACCTCTGGTTTGACAACCAGTGTCAATGTTCTTTTAGAATCTCAGGTTTCATTTATCACTTGCTCTAAGTCTTTCTCCCAACTGATAAACTTACTGGGGTGTAAACTTACTCAGGTGTATTTTTTTTTTCATCAACTTTTATATCAACTGAATTCTCCCAGAAAGGAGAACATGCCCTCTTCTATAGCAATAAACTTAATATAAATTATAACTGTATCCAGAGATCATCATCTTCTGAAGTAGATTTGTCTTCTTTTGGTTTATTACATATTTCAGGTAGATTCTTTTGTCTACATGAAGAATATAATCTAACTTATTATAAAATTATTATTAAAATTCTAATTACTTCTTTACCCAGGCCCTAGACTGTATCAACATCCACTTTATTACAACCACGAACTGAAAATCATTTTTCTATTTTTTCCCTTGAGGAAAGTAACAATTTTTAAATTTTTTCCCTAATAAAGTCTCTTCCATCTGTTTTATGATTAATCCTTGTCTGAATTCTTCCCAACCCTAGAAATACAGAAACCAGATCATGGCAGTCTTGCAGCTTTACCATCACCTGGTACACCATATCACAAGCACACAGCTTAAATATAAATGTGGTTTATATTGTCAAATGTTTTACCAGAAGAATTTATGATAACTAGTGTAGCAGCTTCTGGAAGTTCCTGCTATTCTTTTCATCATTCCTTATTTTCCCTTAAAACATGTCCAAGAATAGTAAGACACATTATTTAATAATGAATAATAATTATTTATTATTTATTAAGTAAATTAACTCTAATTATTTTCATAGCTGACATATTTTCCAAATGTACTTTCTAAGTAGATTTTCTGAATATTTTCTACTTCTGTACTGGTTAAGGGCCAGCTGGGTATCTTACCAAGGGGATGCTCTGTGTTGCCAGTAGATCCATAGGACTTGTGGTTTTTTTGCTTGTTATGTCTTCTGTAATGGAAATATCTAACGTAAAAAAATACTTTTTGTACTAAAAAAACTTCCAGATTTGCTTGAAGAGTTTCA
This sequence comes from Calyptomena viridis, assembly GCA_013390005.1. Taxonomy (NCBI): domain Eukaryota; kingdom Metazoa; phylum Chordata; class Aves; order Passeriformes; family Eurylaimidae; genus Calyptomena; species Calyptomena viridis. Next base: position 218,634 of record WEIV01024008.1, read on the forward strand.
GTCTGTGCCACACCACTTAATCTTCTATTTGTCTAGTAAACTACATGAGTTAGTGCTGTTGTTGCTTGTACACCTGACTCTGTTTTACAAGAAAAATACAAGGAAGAAATTCTTATCACAAGAAATGATGTGACACTCCTGCTGCCCTGAGGAAAAACATTGTAAAAAATGTGCCTTTATAATCCCTTGAATTGAAGTGAGTGTCCTGGAAAGTTTAACACAGTTCCAAGAGAAGTGTCATCCTGGGTAACAGTGGTTTCTTTCCAAGACACTTGTTCCTCTGGGTACAGTTGCTATTTGTAAGTGATTCAGACTAATGTCTCAAAGTCTGGATGACCCTTCAGTGCTGACCCAGGGCAGCTGTGTTACCCTTGCTTTGTCCTCGGGCATTTTGGGCAGGGCAGCTCGAGGGACCACCAAGCTTTAGGCCTAAGTGTCAACAGGGATGATGCCGTTCTTTATGTGATGGGAATATATCATGCAGTGCATATTCTGCTATTTGATGTAGTAGTTTTTAACTCTTCTTCCTTAACATATCCCTGATGCTACTCACAAGAATATTTCACTGTAAATTAGAATAAATTAGAGGAAATGGATTTGTGGTTTAAAGCAGCTGAAGTTTCCCTCAGTGGCAAAGCTCCTGTTCACTCCAGAGAGAGCAGGATCGTATCTCCTTCCAGAGACATGCAGCATATTTCAGTTAGTACACATTACATAACTTGTCCCACATTTCTTTCTCTTTTTAGTAACCCAGTGTTATGAGAAATTATGTTCCCATTAATCATTGTAGCTGCTCATCTCTTTTTGTGAAAATAAATTACCCTTTGCTGCCCTTCCTTCACAGGAACATATTTAACTCAAACCCAGGCTGTGTCCATGATTGGTTCAGGGAAGGGAGTGTCAGCTAATGGGGCTTTGCTGCTGCAGAAGGATGAAAGCAGGATTTGTCTGTGTACTCAGTGGATTGCAATGCTGTGTGGTAGTGTCACCTGCCAAATAAGATTTCCCCTTTAGCACACACACAGCTCGTTTGAACGTCACTGGAAACTGGGCACATTGATTGCAGGGGGACCTGCAGCTGAGCCCCAAATGTAATATTGAATCCTACTGCTTATTTTGTCATACCTGCATCCAAAACCACTTTGGCTGGAAAAGCAGAAAGCACCTATATGACTGGGAAAAGCCAGCAGGCCTCTAAATGCCTGTTCAAGGTTGTCATCAAACTAAACTGTTTTCAGAAAGCATTTAAAATCTAGAGATCTAAAATTACATATTCAGCACTGTATTCAGGCTGCAGATCAGGGGGCTGATTTTAAGATATGGTGGGCATTTTGCTGGTTTCAGGTCTCAGCACTTCTGAAAAGTAAGTAATTTTTACTTGTATGTTTTGAACATGAATTTAGTGACTTAACCTGGTCTCTATATTTACACTGTTGGATAAGGTATTTTTAGACTTCACAATGTGAGACTGGGCAAAAGGACTTTTGACACAGAGATTACTGGTTACTAAACCACAAACTTGGACCAACATTTTTCAGTAACTGTCTGTTTCTCTTTATTCAGGGCATGTGAAGAATGAGAAAGCAAGTTAGAGGCTCGTTGCAGATAGGGAACAGATCCTCTATTGGGAGGTCAGTTTTCTGCAGTGAAGAGATCTGAGGAAAATTCACCCTCAGGACAGACTGAGTCTTCTTGTAAAGTATATGTAAGAAATGAATTCAGGATTAGCTGTACATGGAAAATGAGTTTCTTATTTGGCCTCTGAAGAGGGATGAACTTACATTACTCTTGTGGTACAGCATAATATAATTTTGAAAATAACTATACAATACAAAATAGACCAGAAGTTTTAGGGCAAAATTTCATTCAACAATCAAGTAAGAATAAAACTCTTCTGCTGACCTCTTCAATTTTGTGCCAAGAAATTAAATCCTTACATAGTGAAGGCAGCAGAAATTAAGAAGACATCTAAATAAACTTCGTAGTCATCTTCAGCTGACAATCATGTGACCGAAGCAAAGGATGTTCCTCTTGCAGCCATATAGTATTTTCTGACATTATAAGTGTTGAGTGTCAGTTAACATCCAGGCTGGTGAAGGGAGGATGCCTGGATGTGTTCTGAAAGCTTTCAGAGACTATTTGTTTATTGAAGTAACAGAATGATTATTTCTTAGTAAGGTGGCACTTCTGTAGCTCAAAGTCTGCCTTTGGGATTTGTGAAGGTTCTTCCCAAGGTGTTTTTGCATTGGCAGACTCAGTATTAGCAGAGAAGATATAGGGTCTATTGATCTTGTGGAGTTTTTCCCCAATAATCAGAAATTAGACGTAGACATCATTTCTGAAGTTACAGTCTGGCTGAACTTGTTTTCTGTGTGCTGTTTTCATTACCAAAGAAGCTGAAGAGTTTCTGTCTTGTCACTGTTAATTAGCAACCATCTTTAGTCAATTTTCAGTAAATGGTACTGATGATGTTGCTGTTCTGCTTTGTGACATTTCCAGTGTTTGGGTATTTCCTGGTGATCCCATTAACTTTGATGTTAATTGGAATACTTCGTGGTTGAAATGTAGAAAGCCTGTAGTTGAGCAGATGTTCTTTTTATGAGTTAGCATAAAAGTAGTGAATTAGAAGTACCATTTCTTTGTTGCTGTGTCATCAAGATGTGTCATGACCTTACTTTTCAAAAGTTTGAGCATTGCTCCCAAACCCTCTGCTTGTCAGTACCTAAACTCTTTGCATGACATTGAAAACTGTATGATTAGCTGGAGCAAGTATTAACTTTAAAACTGTACACATCACAACTGAGGAAGTGTTACTACATTATACCCCCAAATACACCTTTCAATCTGACCTCTATGAAGTGCAGAGTATTGCAGCAGTTTTCATTGTGTAGAGCACATCTCCTATACTAGTGTGCAGTTGTTTTGGGATAATTTCTCAGTTTGTGATTTATTCTTGGCATTTCTTCCAGTTTTTTCCTTTAGCTGTTACTGGAGTCGTGCAGCACAGATCCCCCAGGGAGCAGGTTGCCACAGTAAGTACGTGTTTTGCTGTGTATTTGGAAAGTGTACAATAGGTTGGATACTGTCCTTTACCAAGTGTGAGCAACAGCATTGGAAGTAATAGTTGCTGGATTACACCATCATCAGTCTGCCCCTTTAATTTTTTTTCCCAAAAGTAATATACTGCATACAAATAATTGTGAACTCAGAGATGTAACTCTTCAACATGAAGATTCCATGACCAATTTTTATCCACGGTTACATCTAGTTATTTCTTTCTTCACAGATTCACTGAGATTAGAAACATTCCACAACTGATGGGCAGAAAACAAAACTCCTACCATCTCATATTTTCCACTTTATGAGAGTCCAGCCATGCCATAGATATTTTCCATTCTCAGTCTTGATATTCTACAGAAGTGGAATCAAAACTCCTTACACTCTATGGGAATGCACCGTGGGGTTGTACGTGTGTTTTAGTGTCCTGAGTAATTTCTCCATTACTGTAGCTACCCTGAATGTGGGCACTGTGCCCAGTGGAGTAACACTTGCTGTACCCACACTACCATAGGCCTTAATTCAGATAAAGCTTATCTGTCAAATCAAATAGGAGCTGCCAGCATTTGCAGCCTATTTGCTTTTCCAAATTCCTCTTTAGCTTAGGACAATGAACAGAACTATACAAAAAGGGAAAATATTGTTGGCAAAGGTCTGGAACTTCAAGTTGTCTTTATAGTTCCATCCCCCTCAAAAAATACGCTGCAAGAATAAAAGTCACTGGTGCAGGAATTAGGGCTTTTTTGAGTGTAAAGCTTATTTCCCCAGAAACTCTCTTGGACTCCCTTGGACTCCCTTTCATCTGAACTCTGACAGAAGCTATTCTTCCATTATTGAACTAGGGAAAAAAGGTATGTATAATAGAGAGAGTACACACATAAATACAAAGGCTGAAAGGTTTTTTCCTAGGGAAATATTTCTCTTGGTGCTTTGACATGTGATTTAGGGCAAATAGCCACGATTTGTAGCCATAGGAAAGAAGAGGCATGGATGAGTGATTAGGGAGGACAGATCCAATGGTTTTGCTTTCTTCCCTGTTTTATATTTACTGTTAGAAATTAAATTAAAATAAACAATTATATAATACTGCCATCATCCTGTTTGGGCCTGCATGGCAAAAAAGCTGAAAACACCAAAGTCTGGATGATTTTTGTCCGTGCATATAATGCATTTTAATTATGCCAACTTCCTTCTCTTTCCCCCAGATACTGTGCCTTAGTATCTTGCACAGAAATGGCTGATATTTTATATCATGTCTGCAGTAGTTGGAGTTTGTGGACATGTATTCATATAAACTACTGTATGTTTGTTAGTTATCCTAAGGCTGTTCCTTACTACTGTGCTTTTAAGGAAGATTCATTAGAAATGGGTGTGCTGTTTTCTACTCATGTACTTGCTGTCTTTTTTTTTTCCCAGAAGATTTCTGTTTCCAGGAATTATTATTGCTAATTCATTGTAAGAGATCTTTTTCTTCAAGATTTTTGTTTATAAAAATATTTTGCCAGCAAATTGATTTTATCTACATTTATTGTTATGCCACCTATTTAGAACCAGAAGTTAATTCTTAACTTCACTCTGTTGAGAAAGAAGTGGCAAGTTGGTCAAGTTCTGCTCACTCATTAAATTAATCACTCATTTAAATTAATCATGCATTTTCTTATTAAAGAGTTTTCAAAGAGTCTCTTCTTACACCATCTACAGTGACATAATTTTTCATGTATGTCACCTTTCCCCCAGATTAATGGAAAAGTTTATATCCCCTGATATAAACATGCCTTCATTTAGTGCCTTTAGATATGGCTGTGCCATTCTTTTCCCTGTAGTGGCACAGTTGAGCCCCTTGGTAGCAGCTGAGTGCATATTTTACTTTGTGTTAGGACAGATACAAAACCAATATGTGCTCCTTAGTAACAGAGAGCAGACTGAACACATTGCCAGGGATGGTTTGGCAGTGGCTTATGAGGAAACTCGTGATTCAACAGAAACTTCAGATTTTGTTAGTTTGGATGGGTTTTGTTTGCTTTATTATAGACTTTAAGTGAGACTAGAGTGCTGATACAGGAGAAGACAGATGCTTCCATTATGATAACAAATGCAGACTCCCCTTTTGTTCTGACTTTTTTAAACTACTTTACTGCCCTTTGAGGTTAATCTCTGTTCACTCAGCTGTGGTTACTGTGAGTAAACAACTCCAAAGCCTCACATTCTTTCAGAATTTGGTGAATTTTGTCTGGCAGACTAGGCCAAAACTTGATCAGTCTCTTGAATTACTAGATTGTTTCTTCAAAGGATCTGGAGCTTCCTGGCTCTTTCTTTTCTGAGCTGTAAGAATGTAATTGTGCTGGTAGTGAAGTATGCATTGCTGCTATAAATAGTCAGTGGATTACAGGTGAAGGTAGAGCTGGAATGCCTGAGCTGAAGTCCAGGGTTGCCATTGTCCCAACAGCCTTGGGCAGTGCACGTGTTCTTTCATTGTCATATTTTCTTCCATTTGTACCATGAGATAATGATGTCTGTCCACGCCGTGGTGCAGAGTCAGGGATAATTAGCCTGTGTCTGTGTGGTACTCATTAAATAGTGCTCTATGAATACCTCCTATGCCATCTTATTTAGCTCAAACTGACAAGTTTTCTGGCAGTTGAGTTCTGCCTGTGCTGCAGTGTCTATGTGGCCATGCTGATGATGACACTGTTTGGTGTCTGGTGTCCAGACAGATCTCCAGTTGTGCCATAGCTTCTCTCTTGAAATACAGGCCTTGTCAGGGAGAGCAGGTAGTATGGATTGTATGGATTGTGTACCATTGCCCTCTGTTGGACAGCACCAGCTTTAGTTAAAGTGCTTGTCTTGTTTTGGGCTTGAAAAACTTGAGATAGAGAAACATGATAATATTCTATGTGTAAGTTTGAAGTGTTGAGTGACAAACTGACCATCCTTTAGCAGAAAATATATTAAATTCTCTAACAAGTTTAGTTATTGCTGCTAAGTTCAGGACTGCCTAGGGTCTTCACACTGCTAAGTGTCCAGAACATGCTAGTCTGCTTAGCTCATTTGTAAAATAGGATAAAAATAAGTATAATATCTTTGATTCTATTTTTTTCTGGCACAATATGCCAGTAGGCTTAGCACTATTGGCTACTGACTTGTCTTAGCTCTGTTTTCTTGTGCTCTCCCAGCTGTATCTCTATCTGTGCCATTGTGTGACAGGGACCAGAATCAGGTGTTCCAGGGATTGCACCAGTCCCCAAAATGCAGAGGGAAATAGAAGTTTGTAAACCTATTACATCCTATGGTTTAATATAATTCTATAGAATCTTTCTGCTTTACTGGTAACAGATTTTATTTTTTTCCTCCCTTGCTCTCTCCCAGCCTCACATCTACTGTGGTCTGTGAGCACTCTGTGTATATGTAGGTGAGTGTTCATTATTATATTGTCTCTTTTTTAGTTGAACTATGCTTTTTCAAGAGGTTTATGTGATTTGTCAAAAAAATATAATGCCTCTCATACACACTATAGTATCTGAAAGGGATAGCAAACAAAATCATAGCAAAAATTTAAAATAGGAAAGTAATAAATATAAAAGGCACAAATTATTATCTGGGGGAAAAAAGTTACAATGTGCCCTTAATCCTCACTGTAGTTGTGAACTTAGTCCTAAAACACTTTTGTGTTCTCTGCCCTCCAGTACAGTTTATGGCAGAGCATTCAAAGGAGTAGAAACTATTACAAGGGTCACAAGGAAAAAGTAAAGCTACTGTTGCTACTTCCTGAATGTTATCCATTGGGATTGCTGCCATCCAAACCGGTCTTCGTCCTGCTACTCCTTTGAGGCTGACTACACAGGAGTCCCATCTAACTCCAGTCATGTACATCCAGAACACTGTGAGTGGTCTGGTCCTTTGAGAAACCTCCACATTGATTTTGAAAAAAACATCTACCTAAACTTTATGGCTCCTAAATTACCAGCCATCATCTCTTCACTGTCCTTGGTGGGATTTTGTGGTCTGTTGATGACCCATGTTCCCAGCAGGGAACTGTCCAGTCTGACCTCTGCAAACCTAAATGAGTTCAGAGTGGTGCAAGTCTGTGTCTGGGGTGCTGGGACTTCAGTTCTCATCCCAGATCCAGCCTGGTTAGATGAGGAGCAAATTCAGGTGCTGCACTGCAGGAACATGATTCCAGAGCTGCTGAGCTTTGAACCCACCTCAGGTCCAGAAACAGAGGGGTGGGTTCTATTTCTTTCTTTGTCTTTTCATGTTGCTATCCAGCTTAATGAGGTGTTGCTTTAAACCTAACCATGTACTTATGTGATCAAAATTAAAATTTCACTTCCTGTAATAGCTTCACTCTGAAAAAATAATGTACATGCCAAAGGTTTTGCAATACTTGTATAAACACCTGTCTTCCATCTACTCTCCACTCTGTCAAAAATTCTTTCATCCTCATCTGTCCAAATATCCTGTAGACTTACCATGCAGTCCATCTATTTTGGGCATTTTTGGGGTGATGGAGTTACTCTCTTTTTAAGAATGCTCTTCCACATTGATTACACAGGAGGCCAAGACAGTAACCTGAGCCTCAACAGTCCCAACTGAGATTACTGTTCATACTTGTGCACATAGAAAGGGGCAGGTTCCCAAGAGAAGGGGACATTACACAATCTGATTGATGCCTTACTGTTTTGTCAATCATATTTTTTTAAGTCTACAGGCTTTAAAAAAACTACCCAACTGCTGACACCCCTTCAGTGCTTGTGAATTCACAACTAGTTATATTTTGTGATGCCTCACATTTCTATGTGAGGTGAAATCCTTTTTTTCCTGACATAAGTGGTAAATTAGCAAAGCTCCCATTTGCTTAGCTGGGATCAGGATTTTGCTCCATGTGGTCAAAGGATTTTTGTTGCCTTGTTGTTCAGTTCTTGGTGATTCTTTGGACTGCATTTTCTCTCTGGGCATATGGATTC
>WEIV01024008.1:227218-298201 GCA_013390005.1 Calyptomena viridis
TGTTGCTTTAAACCTAACCATGTACTTACGTGATCAAAATTAAAATTTCGCTTCCTGTAATAGCTTCACTCTGAAAAAATAATGTACATGCCAAAGGTTTTGCAATACTTGTATAAACACCTGTCTTCCATCTACTCTCCACTCTGTCAAAAATTCTTTCATCCTCATCTGTCCAAATATCCTGTAGACTTACCATGCAGTCCATCTATTTTGGGCATTTTTGGGGTGATGGAGTTACTCTCTTTTTAAGAANTGCATATGGATTCAGTAGATTTTTTAATTTCTATACTGATCTTTTAATTTTTTTCTTACCACTACAGAGGAAGTAAAGAATTGTGAACTCCACAGACATAGTGGAGAAAATAATCTTGAACTTTCGCATGAAATGTGAAATTATGTGACTCCAGAGTGGGGAATGACTTGGAAACCTAAACATCAGAGTAGCTGATAAGTACCTGATCAAAAATGCTGTGTTAATGCTTATAAGCTTTTCTGTTAGAAAAAATTATTATAAATACCAAAGAGTTGAACATATGATGACTTTATGTTGATTCTTGTTTTCCAAAAATTACTGACTTTCTGAGATTAAACTCAAGTGCATCCCTTGACAACAGGAAGTGAGTGATTAAAAGTAAGAGGGCTTAGCAAATTGTTAATAACATTAAAAAGTGGCAATTGTTTTATAACTGCCACAGTTCTGTGAGTTTGTTCATGCTGGGAAAATATACCAATACATCTGTCGTTCTGACTCTGAATTCTGTAAAGCTTCTTATTTTTCATTTTTGCCTTGGGCAAATTCTGCTTGTCTACAGCCTGCTTAGAATTATTTGCAACACACAGCATTGTTTTTCCAGCAATTATCATATCTTTCCTTCAGTTTCTTTATTTATAGGGAAAAAATAAGTCATGAACATCTGCACTATTTAGACAAAATTGTCCCTGGGTTTTGATTTATTTACAAGATAAAAATAGATGTAGAGGTTTATCAACACCTTTTTTTCTATATGTGTATCAGTATGTGGTAACTTTCCAGCTGTCTTTGGGCTGTACCACAGCACAGTGTGTGCTCCTAGTTCTCCCTTAACATCTATTAAGTAGCCATTACCTTTCTTTCTCCAGAAAAAAGCCCACAGCTTAGTGTGCATGCACACAAACACTCCTGAGGTCATTTTGTTTTGAGTATAAAATACTTGAGTCCTTCTTTTAGGACTGAAAGTGTGTGAACAAACACGGAACATTTTACAGCATACTGAAAAATGTCTGTGACTCAGCAGCAACACAATGCTTTCTTTTAAAATCCAACAATATATCCAGTGAACAATTGCAAAGCACAAATCTTCAATTTGAGGAAAACCAGACACTGGCCTGGAAACATCTGCCTTTTTGGACTTCAGTTCCCGGCTCCAGCAGACTCACATTCAGTAACAGAGCAGTCTGCTGCACTGGAGTCACTTGAAATGCTCTCAAAAGTTGATGAATGCACCAGAAAATCCAGGGCATTCCAAGAAACCCAGAGTACATTCTGTGGAGAGTAAAATATCATCCAAACCCCCTGACTGTTCACCTGGGCAGTGAGATTTTTAATCTGTTGCAAATTACTGAAGTCAAGGAGTGCTGTAAAACTGTGAATCTGGCTTGTGCTTGCTTTTTTGATCATGTATTTAAGAACTTACCAAAGAAGAATGAAAAGGTAGCCATGAAAAGGAATCGTACTGAGTCTCTTATAACCTTGTAAATCCTTCACAGAGCAAAGCTATTAAACTGCTATTGTGAAGCTTTTTCAGTTCCCCAAGTTTTACAAGCATCAGTCATTTTCCTTGTACTGGGGACAAAATCCTGCTTCCTTTAAAAAATGCAAAAACTGCTTTGCAATTGATTTCATGTCAGTAGTGAAAATCTGACCTGGCTTTTCACACACAGATTGTATATGCTGTCCTTATTTCCTTACCAGCTATTTACCCAAACAGCCTGAACAGCGTAAAGGCTGCATTCACAATTTATTCACAATATTTATTTCTTTTTTGAACAATATGTTTCAACTGAGAATAAGCAACAAGAGAATACAGCAATGAACAACCTACAGGAACTAAACAGAAGTTTAGGTGCAGATAAACTAGATAAGTAACTATAGTAAGTAGATGTTAGTGACAGATTTTTATGGTCAGGATGAAAATGTTCAAACAATAAAAATTGTTCTGGTCATATTATTTAACCTGGGTAGATTGTCCTTTACCACATTTCCTTCCTCTGCTCAGTCAGTATGGAAACGAAATTCTACTGAATTTGATAAGTTGCCTTTTGACCTGATGCTGAGTTAAGCTTCTAGAAGCTCATATCAGCACGAGGTCACTGACAGACAAAGTCAGTGAATCTAAAAATGGTGCAGAAAAAAAGAGATTAGGCTTTACTTGGGTTCAGATTATTTAAACAAACAGACAAGAATTTAGGGAAAACAAAATTGTGTTTCTCATCTGATTGGTCAAATCACTTTATTATATGATACAATTTACATCTCTGGCATGCATGCTCAAACAAAGTGTCCTTTGCAGTGAGCAGAAGTCTTTAGAAGTGAAAAGTCTTTTATAAAGATAACACAGTCTTTTGCTACTAGGCAGAAATGCAGTGTGAGTAGATATTTGGTCATGTTAAAGCAAAACAAAATGAAAACAAATTATGAACAAGAGTTGTGAACATCACCACCTAACATAACTAAAGAAACTAAATTTTCAGTTATATCGTGTATTCAAATGCTCTGCATGTTAACACAGACACCTCTGAGGGTGAACACAAAGCCAACAGATTTAAAATATCAAGAGAATTTTCCCCTCATATTTACTGAGCAGATCTGTGCATTCAAAAGCAAATGTAAGAACTACTTGCATTAATATATTCAGAACTCACTCACAACAGTCACAACTATTTGATAGGAAGATGCTTTGCTAGTGGAGGAATGGGGTGAAGAACAGAAGGTGAAAAGTGCCGTGGGGTCCTTCATAAAGCTGTAATATTTCATTTACTGCCCTGGGCCTGCTGCTTCCCTTGAAATCAGTACAATCTCAATCAATCTCAGTCTCCTTTCCCTTCTAAACAAGACTGTGTGATCTGCCTGCCTGCCTGTTTGTCTGTCCTCCCACTAACAACTTCAGAAATGGTTATTAGTTTCATTTCTGTGTGGCAGAGGAATAGATCTCTGAGACAATCCATTGCCCACAGACTTTGTAAAAATAGACAGCTGGGTGGAGGCCAGAGCCACTTACCAGTGTTGCTATTGAGGGAAATGCTGCAGTGTGATAGGAGAGAGCCCACATGGGAAAGAGAGCTGGTCAATCCCCAGCAGGAGGAAAAAACCATCTGTAGTATATCGTGTTAAACACACAAGTTGATCTATGATTTAGTTATGAAACTCAACATAAGGAATTCTCATATTCACAGATGTACTCAGTGATGAGTTCTTTCTTGTGAATAAAATAAAATTATAAGGCTACACTTGGTTTTTCTGGGGAGATTGACAGAAAGTTAGTGTGTCTGTCTGAAACTCTTTGCTTACGTGTTGCATGTTTGGGGTGGGGAGTTAGGGCTTCATTCTAAAGTATGTTTTCCCATATTGCTATGTGATCACAGCATTAAAGCCTTTCTAATATCACTTCATATCATAACTTTTTTTTGCACTTTCAAAATTTAAAGACACTTTTGGGAAATTTTAATTGCATGTACATTAAAATTAAGCACACATTTCTTTCTGCTATATGTATGACCTTAGAATTAACAGCACTAGTTTCAACAAGAATTCAAAAGTCGGGTGTCTGGTTCTGAGAATTAAAAGTAATGGTGTTGGGTAAAAACATGCCTTTCTGTGAACTCATTAAGCTGATTTCTTCTTTGATGATGGAAAGGAAAGAGTTCAAAACAGAAATCTGAACTAGACCTGGATACAGGGAATTGTTTTTGTTCTGGTAATATAGACCAGAGTTTAGCAAAATATGTCAGCAGTATATACTTTTCTGAATATAGCCCTTCTGTGAAATATACATGTACTAGTATTTATTAAATAGTTAAGGCCTTGATGACCTTGAATTATAAATTTCACTGAATTTCAATTTTGATTTATAATTTCACTGAAATTAAGTGAAAACTTAGTTCATGTACATGATATGTACTTCCAGGGAGATAGGCCTATATCTGAAGATAAATCACTAAAGTCCAATTTTTCCAGGGAGACTTCTGTTTGACTAGAGACTTACTGCCAACTTAAACTCACTAAGGGTATATTTTTCATGTGATTATTTGCTTTTCTGGAAAGTTCCAGCTCAGCTGAACTTGGATTTAATTTGCCTCTTTCCTTTGTACCAATTATAATTTATAATTACAATAAGGGATGATTCTTTGCAGATGGGAATGTTTTGTAATGTATTTTTTCTTACTGCATATATGTTTTAGTTCTTTCTAATCTAATCATTTCACTCACAGTTGACAACCTTACTCAAGCTAAGGATAGTTAATGGTGCTTCTGCAGTAATTTTAGTTGACTGTGCTTGACAGATCCTTCAAGAATTCCCCACAGAGTAAGGAGGATTGACAGCACAGTTTTGCACTTTGCAAAACTTGAGGTGTTAATTTAATGCTTTAACAACATCTAAACTACCCGATAAGCTTGGAATACGTATATTTTTAGCCACATATTGTTTAAATAAGCTGTAAATGCAAGATATGTATCACCAGCACAAATTATTCACCATCTCTTCAGATCCATCAAGACCATTTAAGTATAACCAACCATGCAAATATTTGCTACTAGACTCATACCGTGTAACACGTGTCAGAAACCTTCTCTCACATACCAGTTTCTAGTAGAACAGGTATTGTCCTTGAGAAACAACTTATCTATGACTTCCAGACTGAGAATACAACTCAAAAGCTTTCTAAACACCGAGCTACTTCGTTACTACAAATAACTGCCCTGCCACTCAGATCACCAGGCACTGTAGCAGTAAATGCTCAGCAATTAGTGCATTTCAGAGAGAAATAAAGGCTGTTCAGCCTCTGGCTTGTTCTATAGTTTATTACAAAATTAACTTGCAATCCAGTTTAAATACATTCCTCATCTTTTTTGTTGTTCAAGTATCATGGTACTGATTAACAACACCTTTTTTCCTGGTGTTTTCAGATTATTTGATTAACTGTAAAACTTCATTGAAACTGTCTTGAAATCCATCTGAAATGGTGGACTGTGTAAGATTTCCTGTATCTACATATTGTGGTGATTCAGGTACCATGACCACAGATGTATTTTAACTGTTGCCACAGTAAAAATAACCACTGATCTATTTTCTTAGCTCATTATAAAAACGCAGTAAAGAAAACATATGGCAAATAAGCCAGTGCTGTGAAGTATTCCACTTCCACTGGAACTTTTTCAAATCTGGCTATATTTAGTACCTCGGAACTCATGTCAAACATACCCAGAAAACCAAAAAGATCCTGTAAAATACTTCTTGCCTTTAAAATGCCCTTATTTTACTTTTTTCCCCTTCACATTAGTTTAAATGCAAGCACTTGTACCTTCACTTTCTACATACTTTCTAGATTTTTGCTTCAAGCACATTGATTGCCCCACTTTCATCCTCCCCCTCCCCCCAAGAAATGTGTGTTTTTGCCTTTTGACAAACAGAGCAATCTTAGGTGTAAACCTGAGTCTACCCTAGAGGCTCCTAGCCCTGCACTCATGTGAAAACTGTGCTCCCTTCAATTTTGTCTCCTCATTTATTTAGTTCAGAGGTCATCAGGCTGGCAAGAAACTTTCCTTCTCCAACTCAAATCTTAAGGGAAAATAAGCCAGGCCTTTCGGCTGCTCATGTTGGACGCCTCCATCCCCTTGGCTGTGGGTTGTAGTTTGAATCAGCTGTTGACAAGCAATAGTCAGACCTGGAATCCACGGACATTATCTCCGGATCGGCTCTGGAGCGCTGGGTGCAGTAAGGATACTGCAGCTGGGAGCCAGCCTGCACAGGGGCGCTCGGGGCCCACACGGAGCTTTTCGGGGGGGAAGGAACACCCGGTTGCTTCCCTCCCAGTAAGGCTGCACTACCCCCTGCGGCTGGGGGCTCGTAAGAAACTTTTTGTTTCCATTCATCCGGTGGCTCGGGAAGTGCTTTCCTGCGAGCAGCCGATACTACGTTAGCAGCAATAGATTCCTGCATATTTTGGGGGCCAAAAGCCTCATCCACCAGGCCGAGGGGAGATCGTGCCGCTGCTTCCCAGGGAGTCAGTCTCTTGCCGGGCTTGTCAGCGGCCGTGTCTGCCTTGCTGAAGTAATCAGGGGCAGGCTGAAATATAAGAGGAGAAGTAGGAGACATGGCTCGAGAAATGAATGAAGAAGGTCTCCCAGGAAGTGACAATGAGCGGCCACCGCTTCTTCCCTAGGAAAACAAAATAACAAATATAGTTACAGTTATCAAACAGCGAGAAAGGAAGCCCCTTCTCTTCGCTTCCAAACTGGAACAACAGACCCTGAAAGCACGTGCCATACCTTTTATGTCTACAGGTATTTTTAAAACTGTAATTTACCAGAAAGACAGAAGGTACTAAACAGGAGGCAGAGAAAGAAACAGGAACAAAGACGGAGCAAATTGAATTTTTGAGGAAAGCAAGCAGGCTTATACTGGAAAGGTGCAGTGACATTAGCAACTGTGCAGCTTTCCCATTACTTAGCTAGTGTGCCTTGCACTGAAAAGACCATTCTTAATGCAAAAGGAAGTCACGTTGTGACAGTTCTGTGAGTGTTTGCAAGATTCTTTCTAACATTAGGCACAGCCTAATTTGTTTGATAACAGGGTCTGTCTAGGACAGCTGTCCAAAAACATATCTTTGGCAATCTCCTTTTAAGAAAGGCTTTTCTTACTCGAAAATTATTAGACTTATCCCAATCTTCACTTTTTGAGGCACAAAAATGGACACAAGCAATTAAAGACATTAATGCAATCATTCACTTAATACCCTTGCATGACACTACTTTTGGCTTCTTTAAAAGGCAATGCCCTCAGAATTTCAGTACATTCCGACCCACTTATAGGAGCAATCCATTCATATTTGACAAATCCTAATCTTCTTAGTAATGCAGCACTTTGAAACAGAAACTCTGTTCATGAGAAGGTTCTGCTGCTGCAGTCACTCCTTTCCCCAAGCCAGACCTGCTCTTTGTGTTACACAGATCACAGTGTTCTTAAAGTCTCTATACATGTGGTTCCTAAACTCATTGATCTATACTCAGTGATTTGTATCTTGAGGTTTAAATGCCTTTCATTTTGAAATCTGGTGTCAAATGCCAGGCTGTTTGCTGGAGGCCTTGCTAGCTATGACCCGCTATTCCCAGCTTGCATTTCCAGAGAGGAAATTCCCTAACGTTGTTAATCCTACCCACACATACTTACAGCAAACTGTCATGCTAGAAATTAATCTGATAACCTGAACCACAAGAAATTAAGTGGTAATTAAGAAAATTAAGAACTTGATAAGGTTGTACAGAGGGATGAAAAAGTTGATCAGACAGGTTCACCTAGTTAGTCTACCTGTGTTAGCTCCCAGCAGCAGGGTTTAGAACATTGTCTATGCCAAGTAAACAGAAAAGTTCCCCTTTATATAATGGAATTTCAAGTTCCAAGCCCTGAGAGTTCTTTGTACGATTTCAGAGTTGCAGAAGGAAATGATACTGTTGAAGGAAGTGTTGGATAAAATAACTGGCTTTTCAAGACAGTTAGATGAAGGTACTGTTTCATCTGTCATGTCCTGGACCAGTCTAATTCTTCTGCTTTCCCACTTGGTAGTTTGTATTTAGACACAGTTCTGATAATAAACTGGTTTTTAACTTCAAAATTCCAAAATGTGAAATTGCATAGCTGTTTCCTTTAGATTTAAGTAAAGTAAGGATTAGTCTCTCCTTTCATGGAGTAAAGACTGAACAATGCATGGTTTTAACTAACATTTATCTTTTTGGGTGTAATAGGACAAAACCTGTGAGGGCAAATAGCATTCCACATGATTTATCTGGAAAAAGGCTGAAGTATATGGGAAAAACCTTGTCCATTCCATAAGGACATGAAGGAAATAGGAAAAAAGTAGAGATCCCCACCTTCTAACTTCCAGTTATGATATTGCCTCTGGCTGTTTTTTGATGGAGAGAAAGAGTAGACCGATGGCTTTTGAAGGAAGAGGCTATTTGTAAAAGAAACTGGCTGAATTCTCTACCTTTCCTAAAGGAAAAAAGTGATAATTGTGCTAAAGGTGGACAGAAGAGGATTTGAAAACTCCAGAACATCCAAGAAGGTGAAAATATATTTAGCTAACATGAGCCTTAGTTATTTTTAATTAAATTCTTCCTTGAAATAAGTAGCAGTTATCATGTATCATGTACCTTCCCATTAGCTCAGAGAAGGAAAGAAAATTTTATCTTAATTTCCTCTTAAATAAATCTAGGGAAATTAAATATCAATTTTGGCCTGAAACTACTCTACTAAGTTTTCTGAAGTGGCTGCAGCCCGAGACAGTTCAAAGGAATGTTTTTCTAATTTTCATGTCTGTTTCACAGAAAATTATTGAATTTCTTCATCATCCATGGAAGAAACACAGGCAATGCATCAGTTATGTGCCATCATGCCTCAGTGTTTGCCTTGAGGAGGAATTGAGTCTCCAGGCCTACTGACCTCTAAGATTGTTATTATCTGTTGTAGTTAAAGCAATCCAGCAGACCCCTACACAGAGGGTTTTTGTCCCTTGCATAGTGACATACCTTTGCAATAATATATTGGGCTAAAAAATGGTATATTTCTATCTAATCCAACTTTATTCTGAAACTCACTGATCTTTGGCTTCAGAATATGCAATATCACACATTTTTTCCTACTCTGTGGCAAACAACATAGACTCCCCCTGGTTAAGCCACTTGAAAAATTCAGACCTAGGTGTCTTAAGTCATTAAAACAGTTTTATTTTTGTCTTTTCATTATAGTTCTGGTCCTTAATCCCACATCAAAGTATGTTCAAATCTGAGTTAACAATAGTGGATGACTAATGTTTACGCAGAAAGGGGACGCAGGAGGAGGAAGTAGATAAAACAATTGTTTTATCTCAAAAAATTACTCTGCCTTTGTAAAAAGCCCAGAGTGATGCATTTCTCCTTTGGCTTTCTAGGGACTTGTAAAGGTTACTGCCTTTAGAGACCAACTCACTGAGAAAATGGTATGAAAAATAAGTAATACTTGATTTTTATGCCTTTTAATTGTTTCCTTGTTTCCATTTTTTTAAACATCAAACAAGCACTTCAGATTCTTAAACTGAACTGGGTATAGAAGGGAGACATATAGTTAATCTTATTACAGCTTTTTGCATTCCAAGCCATTTACAATTCAAATTTTTGTGATGAAAAAAATAATTCCTCTTGGAATGCTGCCAGATCTGCAGTAAACACTACAGCTGTTTTACAATACAAATACCAAAGGTACTGACATAAAGTGGAAAAATCATATTTGTTTGAAACTTTTGAAATAATTTACAGTAGGCTGAAATGGCAATGCAGCATTTTGTCTAACGGGGAGACTAATGGCTGGGGAGGCAGGGAATCAGTAGGATCACATAGCTCATGCCAGACCCTGGCTTCCTCAAAGCTGCATTGTCAGGGCTTGCTTCTTAAAATTTATTGGGAATTTTAAAACCGGAACCTAATTTTTTCTAAATTCAGATTGTTTAAAAATGTGGTATTATTTCAGGTGGGAATAATCTTTCTTTCATCACTCGTGCACAAACTAATGAAACAGTTACTGTTGACCACCTCACGTAGGCCTTGTGGCAAATTTTACTTTTGACAATGAAGCCCTTTTTAGCTGTTAAGTAATGGTAGAAGAGGAAAGTAAAATATTAAAATTGGGCCTTCATGACTGCAAAATACCTCTGTGGTTAAAAACCATAAGCCTACTGCTAGCCTGTGGTAAATTATTCCATTAGCTCACTATGCACCCATGTAAATGAAAGAAAACCAGTGCTTTTCATCATTATTTTATCTTTATCCATATACAATTATCAAAACACAATACTTCTATGCCTACAGAATGTGGCTGAAACTTTTTTGACCATAGGCATCTTAGATTTCCTGGGAATAGATGGTTTATTTCTCATAAGAAAGAATATTTGCTGCCACCTTCTGGGTTTTGTATTGCACAGCTACAAGTGCAAAACTGATCCTGGTTTTGACCTTGCTCCCTTGAGAAGTGGTACCACCAGCTGCTTTAGAACTGGTTTCACACTCATCTTTGTGTCTGAAGTGGATCTGCCCCCTCTGGTGCCCTTTCAGGGCTTCTTTTAGGAAATACCAGGATTCTCTAGGAAAGGAGTGTATTGTGCAAGAGGTGCTTTTGCTGGTTGGAATTCCCAGGCAGGCACTGAGGATTCCCTTTCTGGAATTCCACCTGGAGACCTGCCATCTGTTAACACTCCCAGAGTGATATTAAAGACCACATAAGGATAACACAGAGTCACTAGTGCATGTGCTGCTGCACTCTGGAGATGCCAAGTGTCTTTAGCTGGACACCCAAGGCTGCTGAGTGTCCTGGTGTCAGTGCCACTCACTTCATGTGTTATTTGTTCATTTGTAGAATAGTGCAAAGATGAACTTCTGAATTACTTGGGTGCTAACAAAAAAAGCCCTAAGGAAATAATTCTGCGTGAAGAGCACACTTTGAGGAGTGTACTTTAAATAAGGAGTGGTGCTAAACACAGAACTATGTCAAAACCAAACAGCAAAGAGCTATTTATCAGATGAGCATCCCTGTCTGGGGTCCTACAGCAAAAAATAGCAGATGACAACGTGACATAATTACAGATGTTTTGGCTACACAAATGCACAAGGAGGCTGGATTAAGGTGATACAGGCAACATGAATTCCAGGTGTCTCACTTTGCAGTCTGAACAGTAGTGTTTAATATTGTTTTCTCATAATTATATATACATAGTGTCAGGTGCTTGATTCAGTACTTCTCCTGTAGCAGTACCAAGTCTGTCATGTTTCTCTACCAAAATACCTCTCTGAAAGTAATCCTACCATGAGAAAAGTTTATCATTTAGTACATCTGGGATGCTCCCAGCTATGCAGCAGAGTACAGTCCAGGCACAAATTTACATCACCAAAAAAACACGTTGCTGCTTCTCATTTTAAGTAATCATTTGCATTTTTAATACAATGCCATCATGATTTTCTTTCTCACTAGTTATACCTCAGTAGTTTTTGACATCAAAGCAAGAAGCAAGGAAGCATGTAGAAACCTTTTCTGAAGAAACTTACAGTCTGGTTTGGTTGATAAAAGGCAGTCAGGAAGAGTGGCAGAAATATCTGTGCATACTAAAACTGTTTGCTTAACTAAAGAAAATTACAATGCAGGCAGAATTTGAGTCACTTGCTTAGGTTCCAATTCTGAGTTCTAAGCCCGGTGTGGGAAAATTACCATGACTCTTGGAAGAAAAGTAAGTGTACCCAGATTCTCATGCTTTGCTTTTGTTCACAGTATAAAGCCATGTACCAACAAAACCTGCACAGTGAGGCTCTAAGAAATAGCATTCTCACAAACCAAAGAAAAAGTCAGTTGTTACTGTAAGGAAGCTTTTGCTTCTAATAGAAATGTACTGAATTCTTTGCTCTGCAATCAGTTAAAGCTTATACTAAAATCAACAAGTGTTGTGCTCCATGTCACCCTTTGTAATCCAACATGTGCTCCTGTGACTGGGAGTGTGTTTTACTTCTGGGGATTTTTTTTGTATTTTACTGTTCCTCCTTTTCTTCTGCTTGAATCAGTTATAATCTGTTGTTTCAGATCTAGACGGAAGCATCAAGAGAAACACTCCACCTGTTCAACAGTTCAGTCCTGACACTGATTTAGAAATGACCTGGTAATTTTCATAGCAGATTTATCTTTTAATGGCCTGGAATGATGAGGAGACTCTTTGGTTTAAGATGTCTGTCTTAAAGATGTACAGAAGAATCAAGGATTCTTGTTTGCAAATGCTTGTTGTTGTTGCATTCACTGCCCCACACAGGATGCCTTCATCCAGACAGTCAATCTGTAAGTTCAGTAAGTTGTTTCTCTTATATCTGATTTTTCTGAGCCCAGAGGAATGTGCAGTTATTATAACACACTACCACAGTGCAGGTTTCACAGGCACTGCAATTCAGAACAGTTTGTCAGATCACTACAAAAGGAATAGATTTTTTCCCTTTGAGGGTAACAGCAGAATTCATTAGCATATAAAGAAAAAATCTTTGCCTGGCTTACTTGAAGAAGCAAATGTTAAACCCATGGGAATATCATCATGTGGTTGGTTTTAGCTTGTAAAGGAAGAGTTCAAGTCTGATTCTGTAGAGGTTCTTCCAATATAGTATTTCACCGAGCTTCAGGATTTTTCCTACTCTTTTAATCATTTCATAAAAAACCTGAAATGCTTCCTTTAGTAAGAAGCTCCTCCTTTATGTAATCACCTGCAGAGATAATGTCTACTACAAAGTAAGACCAGTTGTTGTCATGGGCACTGCAAAGTTGTGATGGTGGCACCAAGTGTGCCATGAAATTACCAGGCTCACACTTTTTTCCAAGGAATGTACCAGCAGTGAGCTAGCTCCAAGCTTCTGAATCCACAGTTTTTTGAAGATCTTGTCAAGTTTCTTCTTTGTATAACATCTCTATTTCAAGCTGAGTTGAGTCATTATAAAAACAACGTTACGCCAAGCTGTGTAATTAAGATTTGCACTTGCAGTGCCAAACTGCCAAAGCCATCAGTGGAATCCCAGGAGTCTGACTTCCGGTAAAGAAAAGTTGTGTCATGTAAAAAGGCAAGACTGGAAGAGTGAATCTTTTTAGAACCAGATATTTTGGAATCTTAAAGATTCCAAATCTGGCAAAGTACCCTGTAAAAAAGAGAGGAGAAAGATTTTGCAGGTTGTTAGTTGCTGTCATTTCCCTGGTGTTTCCCTGCCTCACAGAGATGCTGCAGCAGCAGCAGCAGCAGTGTGTGGTGGTCAGGCTGGTCCTTTGTCGAGGTGTCATCCTGGATTCTTGGTAAGCAATGCCTCTCCCAGTTCATATCACCTGGTGTCAAGTTCTCTTTATAACTGTTTATAATCTTTTATCAGAGTTCAACAAAAAATTTTTCAGTGCAAGTCTGGAAATAGCCACCCATCTGTCTGCAGAATAAATGAACCCTTCTTGCTGATTGTTCATTTAGCTTCAGTACTTTATGATCCTGTAACAGGTATTTTACCCTATGCAGTCTCTGCTTTTTTTTCATGGAGTTTTCTCCCCACAGCTTGCTTCCCTCTAGTCCTAGTAGTATTTTCTGTCAAAATTACTGCTTTGCCACTTAGCTCTGACTTTGCTATCTGAACCACATGCCAACTCCTCACTTCCTAATTTTTTTGAGCCTCCTGATACCTCATCCTCTTAATATTTCTTTACTTCAAAAATATGTGTGAATTCTGAACATTCAATTTAGAACATTCACTAAACAGCACTCTGCCAAAAAGAAAATGAATTCATTGCCACATGATTGTTGTGGCGACAGCAAAATGGGTCACTGCATGTTTTAGGGCTGATTTGGTGTCATGACTCTTGAACATCTCATATAGAATGAAGTTGGGTATGAAAAATAACAAAATTAAACTAGATGTATAAAATTATGGTCAGTGCAAGAAGACTTTAGGCAAAAATTATTGGCTGATCTCAAAATGGCATTGGCTTGATCTAAAAGAGAATTGTCAGTGTATCTAAAAGAGAATTCCCTTCAGCATTCCCTGCTGCAAGTCTTGACATGAGTGTATTATAAAGCCCCACACCATCTGCCAGGTGTTTTTGGACCCAAACATCTTATTGTCACTGGATGTTGTCACATATCTTAGTACCTTGGCAAAATTACTTATTCCATAAGAGAGCAGAAAGCAAAAGAATGAGGCTTACTTTAGGAGATGATAATGTTTACTCTGTAAATGTTCCTGCACGAAAAAGTAATTTAAATCTCTTTCTGGTTCTTTTATATGTTATCTTTTGCTGAGCAGGGACATGGTAGGAGTGGTTCTCCCAGAGAAGTGGGGAGAAGTTAAGCAGTTCTTTGTTCACAAACAAAATTTTGTCTTTTATTTTTGCAGGAAAAATTTTAACTTTCTGTCTAAAAGCCACTCATCTTCAAAACAAAACATTTCCATTGAGGTTTTATAACAGAGGTTTATAACTGAAGTAGAAATTGGAAGTATATAAACCCTTGACTGATGTAGCTGTTTTCATGACAAGGCTGTCTGGAATCCAAACTGGTGCAGTATAATACTTCCAGTACGTGTTGCAATTAAATGTGCTAAAAGCAGCATAAGACACTTAATTCCTCTTTTAATGTGAACGTACTGGAAGTATTGTTATTAGGCATGACTTAAAATTCACTGTTAAATATGCTCAAATAAATAGTAAACATGACAATTGCATCTTGGTAGACTTGTCATGTTATATGAAATAATTCTAATAGTGTTTTCAGAAAACCATTTACAAAAGTTCACTGCCCTTTCAAAGTGAAATTTCAGATGGCTCCTCTACACAAACCATTCATTTCCGTGACATTTCAGCTGTGTTTGACATCATTTTTAGCTTTTCATCTGGACCCAAGACAATGAACAGCTCAACGTCCCTCTAAATATCTGCCCAACGAGAGACTACATCCTGCAAAAACCTGTTACTTCAAGCAGACTAGTCTTCTGAAATAGGAATAAGAATTAAAGACTTACCTGATTAGTAAAGAGCCTTGAAGCCAAGCTGGATCTAAGCACTATGCATGTAGAATGATGTTTAAATAGGAAATTGAATTCAGAGTTGGCCTTTTAATGGAATTTTCAAAAGTTCTTAACTGAGTTAAGAGCACCAGTGTCCCTGGGGTTTTGCTTTTAACTCTCATTGGAGCTTTGCAAATCCTTCTGTCATTGTTATAGGCTGTATGAAATACTTGTATTTGAATCCAAAAGTGATCTAAATTCAAATTTCCAGCAAAGATGCACTTTCTTTTCCTTTGGACAAAGTAAAGAGAAGATGGGCCAATATCTGTGTTTTATACTGCTGTCACAGCAGCAGACTTTTTGCTTACTGCTGCAAGCACACATGTGATTTAGGTGACTCCCTAAGGGAACTTTTGGGTTGTGCTGAACATGAAAGAAATAGCAAAACAATTTTAATGATGCCTTTCTGTCTGCCAGGTGAATTTGAGGCAGATAGCTTAGGAAACTGAAATGTTCTGCTTCACCCCACAGCTCTCCTCTAGCTCCTGTTAACTTCTGTTTCTCTGGAGAGCTGATTTCCTTTGCGTAAGAATATTTCCCAACTTTACTTCTTGTTTATTCTGGTGATAATTAGAATAGGAATCCTTATTATTTCTTACTTGGAAAGTGGTCTGCCATATAGGCCTATGTATGCTAGAAGTTAGATTTTGGTAATTCCCAGGTTTCACACGGGATACTTGGAAGTAGAAAACTGTTATAAATCCACTGATTAAGGAAATATTCTTGTGGTGGGGTGAACGTGTATGGAAGTGTGATTATAAATTACAGATGTAACTCACAGGAGGAGACTGTAACCAAAAACATGTAAGTCAAAAAGAGGCTGATGGGATTTCTGTGTCTCTTCCTGGAAGCTCGACTTACCTTTGGTAGGGTATCTTTATTCCAAGTACCTACTAATGTCTACCTAAAATGTTGTGTGTAACTGCAGACTGAAATTTTAAAGAGGGAGAAAAGAGAGGAGGGAAGGGGAATGGGAAAGGGAGAAGGAAGGTGAAAGGGAGGTGGAAAATGGGAAAAGGAGAGAGGAGATTTCATATTAACAGGATAGCATAGAAAATAGGTTTCCCCCAAGATACACTGTCAGTCTGTACATGTAAGTGAAATAAAAAAAAAAATAGCAGCCAAACCAAAGAAAAAATCTGCAAACAGTCAGAGAGGAAAGGGACAAGTTTAATGGTAGAAGAAAAATACAGATATTGACAGAGGAAAACAGAGAGAAGGGAGATCTCCAAAGGATTAAAATATTGCTACTTTCTGTTTCCAGGTAAATGCAGTATGAATGTTTCCTGAGTTTTCCAAACTATTTTTCCCCCCAGATTTCCCTTCATTCTGCATTTTAAAAGGGAGATGGATCACTTGGTCATTTTCTTCTAATGCAGTCAGTATCCCCTTCCAAAATTTAAAGGAGAGAGTAGAATTAAGGAGGTCCAAAATCAAAAGGAGTGATTTTTATTGGCTTGCTTGGACTTTGATTTCAGCCTGCTTTCTGCATGTACACCCAAATGCATTCTTCTCAGCTTTGATTTCAATTTTAGTTACCATCACAGGACCAAACTATGGGGATTTTGTTCATACTGAGGAATGTTTTCTTCATCAAGGTAGATAGATGTACAACAGCCATCATGATATAAAAGGTCCATAATCTGGTCTGTAACTAGATGAATGATAGTTTAAACAAATATATCAACAGATTCTGCTCCTTTTATTCAGGGAGTGATGCTTTAATGTTTAGCTTCACGTTTGGGATTAATTTTGAGACCTTTAGTTTTATGAAACAGCACCTTGTTTCAGCCCTAGCACCACTGATGTTAACAGGACTGCCTACTGAAAGACATGCTAAACTACTCAAATATAGCTCCTTGACTTCAGCAAGCCTCTGTATTCACTGCAGGATTCTACAGTACATTTCAAGACCACAAGCTCTTAAGAATTTTCTACAGTAGCAGTATTTCAATCCTTAGTCCCCAGTACAAGTAAAAGATGAAAGTATAAGACCAGAGTAAAAAGATTTAAAGTGGGAAGAAGCACTGTAGAGCCCCAAGTGAAAATAATAAAATGTGTACGAGAGACTAATAGGAAGGCACGGTCATAATTATGATTTACTCTTCCTTTCTGTGGCACATACTGCTCTGGGTGCAAAAATCAGTGCTCTTGACTATAGGGAGCCCTTCAGTTCTAAATCACTGTGCTTTCACAAGGAAGTGGTGCATCCCATTGGAGCTGCAAAACCCAGCTCGCTTCTCTCACCAGTCAATAGTTTGGATTTACAGGCTTCTCTCTTACTTGCTGGGTTCAAGGCAAACTCTGGCTAAAAGTATGCCTGCACCTGGGATGTTAAATTTCCCCAAAATGGGAAACCTTTAACAATTTGTCCAGCTGTCTTTCCACCTCTTTTAGTCTTCAGAACACTCCAGCATCTCTTATAGCACATTCTCTGTGAAATCACAGAGGCAATTCATGATTTTTGGATCACAGCTGATCCACATAGCTTACAAGCTAAGCCCCTGGCTGATCAGTCAGATTCCTGTGGAAGGACCTTTGAGCCAGGACAGATCCTGAGTGAATTCCATGGCTCTCTGTGCAGCCAAAGGTCTATCCAGTTGTATTCTGCTAGTGATCAGTCAGAGTCTAACACTGTATCTATTTTATGCTATGTTAATAATACATACAATTATTAGTTAATAAGGCACTTCTTTTTAAAAAAACCCACCAAAGTCCTCAAATCCCAAGGCCACTAGAACACAATTGGGGAGAGGGACAGAAAGAAAGCTCTTCTCTATTAATCTGACATACCAGGAATATTGCTTACTGTTTTCTGTTGTTGTAGTCCTAAGGCAAAAACCTAGTGTCCTGCTCACTTCATGCAATGGCATGTCTCCATTTCAAGGTGATATATCTAGAAAGCACCCAGTAATACGCATAAATGTGCTAAAATTTGTATCTATTTTGATTCCTTATAAAAGTTCAAATGTTTTGGACCCAGATTGAAGGTGATACATCTGACGTTATTAAGTGAGCTAAGGACTAACACTGGCACTGTGTGCCAGGTGACCACTGCAAACCAGTGAGTGCAAGCAACACGGACACTAAGTTTCAGCTCTAAGGTTTACTCTTCAATAACTGATGGCTTCCACACCTGTGCGGTGACTCCAGCTTTCTTTGCTGAGAATTTTGGCCTCGGAGCAGTAAACAAAGAGGATGTGGTGGTTTCTGGCTTAGAAAATGCAGAGTAGCCTGTAGGTGAATAGGATTCATTTACTGGCAGAGAGGCATTTGACTGGAACGGAGGTTGGGAACCATAGGCTGGCACAGAGTACACCGAAGATGGTCGGGCCCTGGTGGGAGAGCCAGCACCGGGTGGTAGGAAGGTGGGCAAAGGTAGAGCTTGCTTTGAAGTGGACAGTTTGGATGTCTGCTTCATGGCAAGGCTTTCCTTGGGGGGTTGAAAAGTAAATAAAGATGGGTCGAGTTGATACGGTTGATGTTTCATTATATCCAAGGCATTGAGACCTTTCTTAGGTTTTCTTTTTGTGTTTTTGGTAGCAGCAGCAGACTTAGAGGAGGCCTTGGTAGCAGCAGGAGGGTAGGATGGGCAGTGGATGGGGTTGTAAGCAACAGGTGGAGGTGCTCGGACATTAGATGAATATTTCCAAGAAGCTGGCAAAGATGGAGTTGGAGATGAGGCTCGTGCCATGTTTGCCTGCACAGTCTCTGAATCTACCACATACTTCTCCATCCGGGAGTGTCTCCTGGCAAATAGCTGTGCTCCTTTCCCGCTCATGGCCGGTGGCATCTCAAAGGGTGGCTTTGTTTCTCCAGTGCTTGGTGTGACTGGTGACTTGGGGGCATGGTTTGGACTCACCAGGCTCGCCTGAGGCCCTTTGAAAGGACCAGCTAGGTTGAGAGTATTTGGGGGATGGATGGGAGAGTGAGGATACTGTGGAGATTTCAGTGGTGCAGGATAGGCTGCCTGAGGTGAGGCTGGTGCTGGGAAAGAAGGAGGCTTGTTAGAAGCCGCAGCTGAAGGTGACCAAACTGGTGAAACTGGAGTACCAGCAGAAGGAGAGACCTTGAGTGAAGGCTTTGGAGCAACAGGAGGAGGGGCCTTTTGTTTAGATGCTTGAGTCTGCATGAAATTGCAAGCTTCTGCTCCCAAACTGAGGTAGTCTTCTTCAGGTCCTGACTCAAAACCAGCTCCCGTACCTTTTTTGCCCTCTGAATTGTGTACGAGCGACAACAGGGCAGGATTAGGACTTACTTTGGGTGCATCTTTGAAATTGAACATAGGTTTTGAAGTACTTCTTCTCTTTGCCTCTTGCAGTATCCCAGTTCTTTTGGCTGGCACGGCAATCCTTTCATCCCTGGATGCTATGTGTTCTGTGGGCTCACTGGGTGCCCACATGGTTGGGGCAGCTTTGCTGGCCACAGGAGCTGTGACAGGTCTGTAGAAAGCCTCAGCTGGTGGGCTGACAGAGCAGTAAGGAGGTGGTGCTGGTGCATCTGAAAGAGGACTAGTGACATTTCTTATGGGTGAAAATGGTGCAGCTGCTCGGTTTTGAACCCCAGACGAGAAGGGTTTTGCTGTTATATTCAAAGATGCTGCTTTTTGGGCTCCAGAGGACTGGAAAGAGAGGTTTGTGGCTGGTGCTAAGCCAAAGCCATTTTGTTGTACTGTTTTGCTGTGACTCTGGCTCACGTCTGTGTAGCTTTTACTCACACAGGTCTCCTGCCTTGACGTTTCCTCCTCTTTTGATTGATAGACTGAGGAGCTTACTTTCTGGAAGCTCTCTGTCGTGGCAGTTTCCCTGTGTTCCTCTGTCTGCACTGTGCTTGCCTTCATCTCCTCTTGCTCTGCTGTAATCTGATCCATCCTCTGCCGTCTCCTGGCAAACATGAGGGCCCCTTTCCCCGTGCTGTCTGCCAGTGTCTGCATCTCCTCTCCACTTTTTGTCTTCTTTTCAACCTCGAGTAGACCACTGTCCCAGTCAAAGGTCACAACCTTACCGTCCTTGTCAATGTCAGAGAAGAAATCTTCATCTATTTCTGACTCACTTGTTGCAAGCAAACTCACTTCAAAAGTGTTTTCTTTGTCCCCCTCTTCACCTTCACCCTCCTCACCCTCGTCTTCGTCACGTTCTAACTCTCCAGTCCCGTAGCTGACTAAAGTGTATTTTCTCGCCCTTTGGCGACGCTTCTTGAACATCAACACCCCCTTGGAATTGGGATTGGGAGCCGCTGTCAGCAGCAGTGCAATACTTTTACATTTAGATTTGGCTTCTTTGACCTGCTTCTCTGACAGGCTCTCACTTCTTCGGAGCCCTGTGGGAAGAATCAAAGTGCACGTTTTAATTGCATGCAGCCCAAAAAATTACAAGGAGATGAACATTTACAAGGAGACTGCATTTATCTATACTGAAATTTGTCCACTCTCCCCTTTCCCCATATTAAAACATATCTTTTCTTTTGTATGGAGAGTTCATTATACTTAAGCTTTTCTCATACTATCAACTGCATTGTAAATTCTATACCCAGCATCCCTTACACTCACAGCCATGCAAGTTCAAAGGCTACATCATTTTCTGTACGACTCTCTTAGTTCAACAGGAACATGACAGGTGCCTTTATTTCTAATTTTCTTTATTTTTATTCCCACAAATAATCTCAGAAGCAACTGGCAGGCAATATTTTCTCGTTTATCCAGTTTCTGGTCTGGTATTTACTGAGTGCTTTACCACAGTTCCTGGCCTTCCAGCAGCCATTCCCAGCCAGCCAGGCCCATGACTGTTTAATATCTGAGACCAAATGAAACTGAGCATATTCAGTATACATCTGCCATTTAGGCGTTTATTTTACTCCTATAAATCACAAAATGTGTATAGTTGCTCAAAGTCAGTATGCTTCTTTGTATTAGCTATTTAAAAGTAATTATACATCCAGAAAGACACAGAAAATATTAACATCAACTTTCAGCCTCCTGGAAGATGTGGGAGTTTGGCCATAGTACTCAATGAAAGCAGGTTTCAGTCTTTTAAGAAGAACTACTTGCCTGAAATATAATCCAGATTCTGTAAAATATAACATATCCAGAATATTTTTGTTGAAAATGTGGCAAGAGTTAATACACGACTGACTTCTGAACAGTATTCATTAGGATACATCAATGAGACATGCTCCTTAAAGCACAAATTACTGGTTTTCATCAAGTCCTGTGGAAGAGGAACAGATGCAGCTGCAAAGCTGGTGGGTGTACTGTACATCAGCATGACTGCTTCCTTCTTATGGGACATGGAGCACGTGTCTCATGGGACAATGCTGCTTATGTAGTGTCCCTCATTCTTACCCTTCCTCATACCCTAATACTGCATCTCATGAATTACAGCCTCAATAGCTTCTTCCTTAAAAAAAAAAAAAAATTTTAAGCTGTTCCTTTTGAAATCAATGGTCCCATCCACTTAATTTCAAAAGGAATGCCTCTGATATAAAAAATAATAGAGTAAATTATTTAATATCTTTTGCTAGCATAAGTAAAGCAAACTTATTAAAGAAAACCATGTGATGTGTGGTCTATTCATGATCCTTTTAGCCATGTCAGTAGATGGAGTCTGATACTTCTCCTATTAAAGACAATTGGAGTTTTGCCATTACACCAGATGACAGCAGAAGACTGGACCCATGGTTCTCACAAGAACTATAAAAAAGAGCATTGCACCCAAACCAGCAATTTGCAGTATTTTATTGTGGGAGAGGCAAATCAAGAAATCTTTGGCTCAGTCCTGTGATGATCCAAATGCTTACAATAGTCGCTGCAGATATTTTCCAAGAGTATGGACATCAGTGTTAGAGTGCTACTTGTTCAGGTAAATACAGTCTGGTTACTATTTACAGAGAAAATTTCTGCTAAAGAAATAAAGCAACTATAATAAATGGTCTTCTCTGGTTCAGACTTAAGAGCTGCATTATAACCTCTGGTTTTGCAGAAAACATGCATAGTATTTGCTGCCTGCACAGTATTCCCTATGCTTGGCAATTTGTTTGTTCTAATGTGTAGACAGGATTTTAATAGTAATGGTATTACATAATAATAATTATGCAAAAAATTTTATAGATTAAATCAGTGGTTCCTAAGGGTAATGATCTGCCATTAGATTAGAAGAGACTGAGATTGTAGTAGTTGGGATGGGAATAGGACAGGATCTATGTTCTACTTGAAAGAAGAGTTTATCACCCAAAACATAGTTCATTCTTTGAACTTTCACCTTTTCAGACAGAGACTGCAAGTAGTTCTCTAAGAAAGACAGGCACAGTCCTACAGTTGGTTCTGACTTCACAGGCAGAATGTGAAGCATGTGCACTTTTCTTTTATACTTCATTTAATATACCCAAAATATGTGAGTTGCCTACAGACACTTAGGCATAAGTAACTGCTTAATCCACTTGGCAATAAGGCACAAATGGTTATCATGCTAAAAATATGCTTCCAGAGGAATTAGCAGTGGGTTAGCAGAGGAGTTCCAACGCTGCATATGAAATAGCTTGCTGCTACAGTATATCACTGCACACATTCAAGCACCTTTGACATACTGCTACTAAATCCCCAGACAGGATTCCTCACATTGTTGGGAAGGAGCAAGTGACCAATAGTAAGGTCCCAGATGAACAAAATAATAAATAAATAAATAAATAAATAGGTTAATTCATAAATAATATACATCTACACCCAGTTAATTAAAATTGGCTCCAGTGGCAGGTTTACTTCCATATAAACTTCTTGGACACATTTTAAAGCTGACCTCTGTCTATGGGAGTCACGAGAAATAGCATGTTCACTTTACAGTCTAGAGAGGGCTGACAAAACCAAAAGGATCATGTAACAGTTATACACATGCTGGTGTCTGTCAAAATCTCTTCTGCAGGCAACATCAAGCTTTTCTGAGAGCCTTTTTTATTAACTTTTGAGAGCAGGGGCATGGCTTTGATTTTACACGGTGCAAATGACTACGCAAAGCTTTTGCTATAAAAGGAGAAGCCCACAGGATTCATTTAGACATGTACAAGCAACTTGCTCTTTTTGTTAATATTCTACAGATTGCCACTGAATATGCATTAGAAGACCAGCAAAGTTCAGCCCTTTCTGGAGATGTAAATATTTTCAGTTGGACAAAGTCAAGAGTTAATTTCAAAGTGGAAGTCTACTAAGCAAAGTTATTCAAGGCATGGATATACTCTTGGCTTACCACCAGGAGCATTGTATTACCCTGAAAAATATATAAAGCAAGAACAGAAACATTGTTTAAAAGAAAAGACTGAAGGAAAGTTAGAAAACTGCAGAAAAAAAACCCTCTAAACATTTTTTTCTTATGCATTCTAAATGCATTCTGAAACTACATCTAAAGTCACAAAAGATGCCATCAGGCAGAGCAGATGATTAGATGGGACATACTTACTTGCGTGCCTTGCCCTGTGCTTGAGAGGTCTGTGATCCTTTTCCGAGTGCTTGTTGTCTTCTCCCTGCTCTGTGCCTTCTGATGGGATTGCAAAGGAGAGGAGGGAAGGAGGTGCTTCTGACTGCCCTCCTTCTACTTGAGAATCAACACACCCCCTTTCAGACAGAGACCTGGGTGCTTCCTTCTCCCTGTCTGAACAGTCTAGGATCACCTCCACCCTGGGGATAGGTGGAGCTGCACCTTGGATCCTCTTGACCTCTTTGCTACTGGAAAACTGGACGACTTTGTTTGACCACTGGATGTTGCCCTCTTTCACGCCCAGGGGAATTGTGATTACAGGGCTGGTCCCATCTTGTACACTGGCTCCTCTTCCTGAAGGGGGGCATTTTTCTGCTCCCAGGAGAGTCACAGCAGGAGCACTGGTGCCCTTGTGTGCGTCATTGGAGAGGGACAACTGCAGCTCAACCACAGTGCCTGGCCTTCTTTCCTCTGTCTTTCCTCTGACAGCAGCCTCATCTGTCACGAGCACTTTGGGAGTAATTCTGTGGCTTTGTGTGGTCTCTTGTTTTGTTTCAGAAAAGTGTATGTTGCTTTCTCCTGCTCCTTGGTGAGTCCCACTGTATATCTCCGTGATGCATAAATCTCCATGGGGTATCTCTTTCACTGTGTTAATTTGCACTGTGGTGTTCTCCCTGTAGTCCTCATTTTTTATGTTCTCAGGCTTTCCATTTTCTCTTTCAGCACTCAAGGTTTCATTTATTCCACTGGAGGATCTGCACATACATAAACAAGTAGTTCAAGACATTAAGCTGCTGTAAGCACAGCCATTGTAAGTACAGTTACAAAAGCAATTTCTGTATAGTACTTCACACCCTATATAAACTGTGACACCTGCTAGCAGGTCCATATAAATAGAAGAATTTTCCCTGAATGTAGAGGTCTTAAATTGAAGCATCTTTATATCTTTCAAAATTCTTCGAC
Source organism: Calyptomena viridis (assembly GCA_013390005.1). NCBI lineage: Eukaryota > Metazoa > Chordata > Aves > Passeriformes > Eurylaimidae > Calyptomena > Calyptomena viridis. The sequence continues at coordinate 251,486 of WEIV01024008.1, forward strand.
CTAATAGTTCAATTAGAGGGAAATTACATGACGGTGGTAGAACTGTGATCCTACTACCATCCTCCTGCAGTGTGGAATTGTATCATTCCTAACATCAGTATGCTTCCACAGACACACTTCAGCTATAGGGTTTCCAGACAAATGCTGCTGGGACTTCTGGGACAATACTTCTTCATATGTCACATGTCCATGAGAATATTAACTTTGGATGACACCAGAAGAGTGGTTAATTTTTGGCCCTGTGGCCACTACTGCAACTATGTCAGGCACCATCCTCACACAGAGCTCCTGTCCCACATAGTTCACTCTCTAAGGAATACATAACTATTGGATGAGGGTCAGAGGGAGGGGAATGAATACCTAAAATACACATTCAAAGAATTCCTGTGGGGATCATCATCCTTATAAATCATGGATTAATTAAAATATTTTGGGCCTATTCCAGTGATCCAGCATAAAAGGGTAGTGAACATATACAATATTTCCCAGTTATTAAAAATATGTATTTTTAACTACAAAGTGTTATTTTTACTTCCTGGAGCATACTATGTATCTCCTTTTTCTAAACTATTAATTCCCATTCCCAGTTAGACTGTTTTAGTGGTGTTAGGATACCTGGTATACTCTTCAGCTCCTTCTGTCAGTGCTCTGGACCATACTGACTGCTATTAATTTGAGGATAAAACTCTGTGCATCAAGACTGCAGATGTTATTAAGACTTTTTATTGACTAGAAAGTAGCAAAGCATGTTTTCAAATGAGGGAAGCAGTAAGTACCCTCAGTAAAGTATTAATGTCAAGTATTATGGTGATTTTTGAAATCACAAGCAGTCATGGGTATTCTGAAACTTTGGAACCCACTAGAAAGAAAGGGTGGAAGAAGCAACAGAAGAAATAAATCTGTCAGTGCACTGAAGAAACTTCAGCATCCCTTGCTTTTTAAGCATGCAGCACTCTGTGGCAGTCTGTGTCTGCCTCAAATAGCACAAAATGTGTAACATCTATTTTACCACATACGGAGCTACGGAAAGGTCAGACAGATTTTAATTTAGGGTGCTCCTTGTGAGTGCTGCAGGATCCCATTGTATTATGCTATTTCTATGATCAATTGTGCTGCTCTCAAGCACAGATAAATTACAGAAATCTATAAACATTTCCTTGTAAGATATGGACTGGGGGCTGAGCCAGTTAAATGTTAGCCTTTATTGGTAGCTGAGTGATTGTGTGTGTGTGTGTGTGTGAGAGAGAGGGAAAGATTTCCACCTTAAAAGGCCCTTGCTACGTATGGATATACTTCTACTCTATATAGACATAAATGTGTATCCTCTGTCAAAAGGCAGAATATTGAGTCTGACTTCTTTTTTGTCATTTAAGATTCTGTTTTGTTAAATTATTATTTTTGTTTCAGGACTTTCCAGCTCACTGCAGGAACAACAGCCCTGGTGTAATTCCTGGAAGGAAGCAGAATTCATGGAGTCAGCACGGCAGGGTTTGTCTGAGACTCATGTTTTACTCCCTACACGGTGCATTTCATGTCAGTATGCACTCCCTTCTTCCCCCTAGAAATGTCCTCTCCAGACTCAGCAGTAGCCCAGGAGTTGCTCACACTGATGTGGAAAGGGCAGGCTGGTGTTTCAGTGTCTGTCCCCACCCTCCATGTTTCCCAGATACATCTGTTCAGCATTTGTCAGGAAGGCCGGGAGCTGCTCCCCCACATGGCATCTGGAGAGTGCTCGCCCTGCAGGGTGTCCTGCAAACCCAACATTGGCTGGGCTCTGCTCGTCAGTAACTGACTCTGGTTTACAGGGGATTGAGAAAACTTCTTGTAGACATCAAAGGCCAAGTTTTTAAAACTACTTTAAAAGTCCAATTTTCCCCCCACTAAGATTAGTAGGAGCGGGATTAGGCCAGCAATTAATGCCTGTGAAAATCTCATCCTTCATGCAAATGGTTCAGGAGCAGAATCTTCCCAATGGAAAATATTCTCCCCTGACAACATAAGATACTTAGATGTAAAGATCACCATTGGAATACCTTCTAATTCTTTCCTCGTGATTTCCAGCTTTTTGTTGAGTGTCTGCTAACAAGTGGCTACTGAGGAAAGGAAGGATTTGCTTCTCATTGCTCAGAGGACACTAAGACACTTCCTGAAAAACCCTTCTGGTGGTAGTGCTGAGAGGGATAGTGCCCACGAGTGGAAGGGGAGGAGAAGTGTGTCAGTCTGTTCTTTCATACCCAGGAAGATACTGACAGCAGGGACTGGGATTTGGGAGAGACGAGCTGATGAGAAGAAATTCAAAGGTTCTCACAGTGAATTCCTTTAGAACATTTTGTCACTTTCAGAGTGTTGAGCAACTGCAATTTTTTTAATATTTCTAGCAGACATGGTTTCATTCCATGAAACACTGAATTATGTGGTCTAAGCAGTGTTTTAGTTCTGATTTTCAGGACATGCCTTGCTGTTCACCATACATTCAGGCAGGGGCAATGGAGAGTCCCTTTTGGCTACAGTGTCCTGTGGCTTTCAGACAACTGAAATATCAGTTGTAGAACAGCAACAGACAGGAGTAAAAGCATGTGGAGCTATTTCTATGGCTGCAAAGACAACTGGTCAGCCACAAATACTATTTTTACAAGTGCAGTTCCAGTAGTCACATTATGAGTTAAAAACATAAGAATGCAGCTATCACATGAGGAACACTCAAATGGTACCCTTAAGTCCCAAAAAGGACTGTGGAATTCTCAAGTCTTTCTTTCCCCCTCTTCTTACCCTCACTGAAGGCAACTCAGAGTTCATTTTATCTGAATTCACAAAGCCTGGGGAGAATGTGCTTACAGGAGCTGGACAGGCATTGGAATAGACTGATGTGCAGTGAGCAGATTTGCAAATCTAATGAAGCTTCTCTACTCTAAGAAACTCAAAGCATTTTCAAAGAAAACTGAAATTCACTCTCACTATTCTATAAATGCAGAAGCCAAGACCGAGAGACTGTCTTGCTCCACCTCATCTAGTGAGGTGATAACAGCCTACAGAAATAGAATTCATGACTTCCAGACCCTCTCCCCCTCCTGACTCCTAACGCATTTTGCCACCCAAGAAGACCATTTGCCATGTCACCATCAAGGCATATCTGTGTAACACACTTTCTCCATCTATACAGCCTTTGCTTTTTGTAAGCCTCACTTCCCTATCTATGGGGAATAACAACAGTTCACTGCTTCAAAGGAGTGGAGGGAATAACTGAGCCCTAGGCTCTGCAGTCTGCACATATGGTAGGGGACACCTTGCAAGTATTAAGAATACATATATTTGGAGACTGCACTTTAAATTCTGTGCCTGAACACTGCTGTTCAAGTTCTATACATTAATTCCTTCAGATCAGATACTCAGTCTACCCTCCCTTTTCCATACAGACAAGCAGTGTCACAGACACTGACAACAGGACTACCAGAAGCTCACAGTGGAAGTCTGCAAAATGAGTGCATGCAAAGCCAGCGTTTTCCAGGTGATTCACTGAATTGCACCAAAGCATTCTGAGCATTTCTGTACCTCTTGATGAGCATCTGCAGTACATCAGTCAGGCTTTCCATCAGAACGATGACTTCAGCATAGGTTAGGTCTCCACAAGGCTTGCCATTGATAGACACCACCTCATCCCCCTCACACAGTCCAGCCTTGGCTGCTTTGCTTTTGCTTCGAACCTGCAATGAGTCAAAAACAAATTCTGAATTGCACAATTAGTGTTCATTTGAAAACAGCAGCAAACGTGTCCTCAGCATACTTTTGTCTGTACAATAGAAAAAAGATCAGTAATATTGATAATAAACAAATTCCTGGTAACACAAATTAATTTGTCCTAGTTGAGGTTCATACTGTTCTTGCCAGTAATAACAAAGACAAAACTTTCTGCTTTACTGAACCTGTGAGACAGATGTCAAGCAGGCTGGATTTATTATTTTAAAACTGGGAGATATAGAAGTTTGGGACAAAATTCAATTGATCACCGTTTACAAGAAATGACAAAAACCTCCTTAGTTTCTATGAAAATAAAAGACTACTAGAGCTGAAATCTACACAAAGATTTTAAAAGAAAAGTGTATAAATTCAGGCCAGTCTGGGCAGAATGTCAAGTCCTACATGCTGTTAGAGCTGTAGGTAAAGAGATTCCTGGTACACTGGACACTTTTTCCTTAGATGCCCAACTGTAGGTTTACTTGCCAAACTATAAACATCTGAATCCCCAGAGATCCTAAATCCATGTTTAGTCATCTGAGGAAGTGCTCTGATTTTTTAAAGTTAAGCCATGCCTGTTATGCTTTAACCTTCCCTGTTGAATTCTCATTCAAGAATCTTATGCAGCTCAATTTTTGCTGTTTCACTCCTTTTTCCACTGGCAGCATGTTATAACTTATCATAGTCTCTGTCTAACAAAACCTAGACAGCTTTAACACTGCTCAAGGTATGCCGTACAGTTGACTGCTATTTTTGAAGTACATATTTGGCAAAGAGTGTGTTATATTAACCAGGATGCTTGCAGGAGTCTATTTTAGAATGACACATACAAAAAAAAGGGCTTGGGTTCTTTGATCAAATTTTTCTACCTGTTAGTGTGACTACTTTGGCCTTATACAATATTCAGTTGGTGATTCAACATGTTATCCTTGTTAATTCTCACAGCATTTTCTTGAAAATTTTTGAAGAAGTAGTGTAAAGAAGTAGAAGTGCTGCCACCCTCACAGCAGCAGAGGTAGCTCCCCCTGGCTCTAGGGAAGTTACTTCTGATATACACCAGATTTGAGGGTGCAGCTGCCACACATGCTCATGGAATTATCCCAGATATGCTATTAAGCTGCTGGGCTGGTTCCTAAGATGCATTTCTGGAAGCAATTTTGAAAAGTTTCTTGGAGTCAGGGTTATATGTGACATAAAGAGTGAGAATGCACATTTTTCTGTGGCAGGGCCACCATATATATCTTTGCTGCTTCAATTTGCACATACCCATGTGTCATATTATGGCTTTTGGAGCAGGGAAGGAACATACAGAAGCCAGTTCCTACCTTGCAGAGTTAACATTTACAAATATGGAGTGGTATGCTGCTCTGTTTATCTCCCCTTGGACAAGAGCATAAACTTCCTTGTGCTTTGGGAAGAAATGACAGTTTAGACAGTGTTTAAAATGTTTGGCTTCATATATAAGCTAGGATTTGCATTGAGGTTTAGTTACTGTTTGGGGTTGTTTTGTTTTTTTTTATAGGAGGGTGTGCTATTAAAATTTCACAAGATATCCCAGGCCTGAATGTAAATATATAATGTAGATGCCATGAAGAATTTTGAGTGACATGTAAACATCCATTATGGCAATGTGTGAACTCTGAAATAGCATAATGTGATACCTACATTGTGAGAAGAAAACTTGTTTCTGTTTATTTATCAAGTGCTTGAGAATTTGGGGTCAGTTCTGTATAGATTACCATTAAAGCTGTTTCAGGAGAGAACCTGTTATAGAACTTCAGTGATTTATGGCAAAAAGCAAAAATACAAATTACAATGTTAGTAGCTCTACAGAAATTTATAGGCAGCTCAACTAGTTACATGATATTTTAGATTCCTTGTTAGTGTTAAAAAAAATAGACAAGGACATTGAATTTCCTTTTAAAGTTCTTGAAAGGACCTCTCAGTCCATTTTGTATTATCCCTTTTTGTTGTTTTTTCTGTTGGGGGAATAAAAGAGAGGAGATATCAGTGACAAAAAAAATGGGAAAGGGCAGATTGTGTGGTGAATTCTAGCAGGATGCTACTAGGAAAGAATCATTTTGTGTTGTTTTTTTGCTTCAGCATGCCACCAGCTTACTCAACACTATGTAAACTGCCTTGCTGGGCAAGCTGTAATTGTTTCTGGTTTTGTTTATTTGTCTTCACTGGAAATCCCCCCAAAAAGAGCAAATAACTTACACATGTAAACAAAAGTTTTATAGATTTCTGGGGGAAAAAAAAGTCAGGAAGAACAGCTCTAGGATCTTCCTGGTAAAATACATGTTCAGGGGACAGTTTTCTCACAAAAGTTTTGGCAGAAAGCCTTTGAGAAGCCTACTGGGAAAAAACAAAAAAGCTGCCTTTGTTAACAGAAATAAAACTTGGTCACACAGGGGACAGTAAGAAATCTTTATCCAGTTCCTGGGAACTGAAAGAAAGGCATATTTGGCTGTAAAGCACAAGAGACTATTCCAAAATGGGTGATTGCTCTTGCCTCATAGTGCAGCCCTGGCTTCCTCAGGTACTTGTTTCTCCTATTTGCTTCGAGTTGGAGTTTTCTTTAGAAAGAAAAAATGGTTTTTCCCATATGGGATCTCAATACCAGAAAAATAAGCTTGTAAATATTTTCTTAGTTTTTACCTTGAAGAGCTCCACCCCACTTTCCCCTGGTGCTGTATGTATTGCTTTCCTACTGCCCCTCAGTCAGGGCTCTTCATTATTCAATATATGTGAAGTACAGAATTTCCTTTGTTCCAGATAACTCTTGTATCCAGAATTTCCTGCTATCAACAGTGCCCTTTGCTGATTAAAATGTCAAGTGCTGAGCAATTACTCATATCCACAGCCGTGTTAATGTTAAATGAAAGTTCCTTTGTGGAGAACATCTCCTGGATGCTCACAGTGATCAGAACACCACAGAGGACACAGGAGTTCACAAGCACTGGGGACTGAGGGCTGTCCAGAGGCTCTTCAGGAGGCTTGGTAAAGACTTGGGCTGAACCTGTGAGTGAGCAAGGAGTGGGTGCTGTGCTGCCCTGGGGAGAGATCACACCCCAAAGGCACAGCTATGTGGGACAGGAACTCCCTGTGGGTTGGTGGTAGGTGTGGGTTGCTGCTGGGGCTGGAGCAGCCGTGGACACCTGCAGCACATGGCAATTCCAGTCAGCTCCTTAATCGGTGGAGGAGCAATAAACTGAGGGATACACAGTGGCTGTGCTCAAGCTTGTGTGGGGAAAAAGAGGGGGTTTTAGAGAAAGCAAATGGGAGTGCCCAGCCCTCCTGCTGTGTATGTTTTAGTCCTTTTAATTTAAACTAGATCGAGTTTCTTTCCGTCACCTTGAGACTCCTCGCCAGGTAATTAGATCTCCTCCTTTGATTTAATGTGAGAGCAGTTTTGTTTGTACAAACCCAAAACTTCCATGCTATGAAACAACATATGGAAAATCAGGATATTAGAGAAATCTGCTTCAAAAAATGTAATCCTGATGAAGATGAAAAGCTGGAATATGTGCACCTGTCACTTGTTGTGGCTGCAAGTGGATGCACAGACACCAACTGGGGGGGGGCTCAGTTTACCAGCTCATGATCTTGGGTGTGTGTCTGAGCCCTATAATAAACAGATCAGAGAGTTGGGGTTTGTTGAACCTGGTAGTAAAGTCGTTGAGTTGAAGTTTAAAACAAGGGAGATGGACTTGGGGACACTGCTGTCCTGGTTCTTTAATTGCACAATGAAGAATTATTGGGATATTTCGTCATCTTACTTTTGCTAGTGACTTTTGGGAAGGCTGATGTACATCTTAATTTTATTCTCGAGTTTATTCTGGAGCTTGGGGTATACAGATGTAGCCTGATTGAGCAACCAGTCTCAGAAAATGAGCAATCTGAACATAAACAACCCATTTAAAAATTTTACCTGTTAGAGTAGGACTTCTTTGGCTTTAAAATATGGATATATTTGCACAGCTTGATTCTCAATTCAAAGCAGGTTTCCAAAATGTGGTTTATTCTCAAAACTATTTACTGATCCTTTTTCAGTTGGCAGGCAGTTTTCAAACAACAGAAAATATTGCCACTGGATGCAGTGGAAATTAATTTCCCTGCCCTTTCAGGCCACTTGCTCACACAGAGTATTTTCTTTCACTGAGGGGTCACCTCTGGAAGAGCCTATTCAGCTGAACATCCTGTCTGACTCCTGAAGTCTCATCTGGACTGTTGTTGGCCCTCAGGGCCTGAAGCTGGTTTCAGTGAACCTACTTTATGTGTGTATCCTCAGTTTTGGGTCTTTGCTGGCTGCCCTTGTGTTTTGTCATGATGAAACGTGTTGCCCAGTATGGCTTACCAGGCAAAAGGAGCTTGTGCAGGTCAGTTGCTCATCTTTAGTTTTTTACTACTTTAGTTATGTCATCTGCAAACTTTACCAGCAGTGATTTCTTTTAAACAGAGACTAAACAAAAGGTGACGGGTGCTTACAAGGATATGTCCTTTGATTGTTGTTGCCTCTGTTTAATAATGATTTCCAACTTAATGTCCCCTTCTAAGACCCAACAACTAGCCACCTTTTGAAGCAGTAATTTTTACTACAGTAGAAAACTGCTTAAGAAGTTTCTAACAAATAGTCCTTTTAAAATAAAATGATCATTAACCTTGATCTTGAGATTAGAATCCTTGTTCTGTATAGTCACTCCAGTCTCATCATTAACTAATAGAGTGAAATTTTTTGAATATGCCTTTTGTGGAGGTCTTTTAATTTTTTCTCCACAATAGTGGTGACCTGCTATGTGATTAGGAAAAAAAATAACCAGCCTAGGCCTTCCCATTATATGGACATTTTGTATTATGTTTGTATTCTCTAAACAGATTCTATCTACCTGCCTCTTTACATGATTTTCGGAATGTAACATTAAGATTTTAGTACCTCTCTTCAGGGGTTGTGTGACAGGTAACTGAGTCACCATTGATTTTTTTTTTTTAATATGAGGAGGTTTCTAAAGGCTTTGTTATCCTTTCCTTTCCACAGGTAAGAGATGTGGTCCTTACACTTGTTTGAGGTGGGAATATGCAATTCAATGGTAAGCACAGTTAAAATTTGTCACTGGTGTCAGTACATGATTTCACACTTGTAATCACAAATATCAGTTTTGCCTATCTGTGTTAAGATCTGTTCCTGGGTACAGAAGCATGTTGTGAATTAAATGACTGTAATAACGGGTGTTTTGGTTTTTCAGAAATGTTGATTCTTTTATTGTTGGAAAAAATACAGGTGTAAGCATAGAATGGAATGACTGGTTCCTTAGATAGAACTATTCCATTGTGCTGTGGCAGAGGTAAAATGGGAAAAAAGCAGAGATAACAGCTAACAGTATGCAGGAAACTGGGAGTTGGGAGACACTGCCGGTTTTGTTCTTCATACCAATATGAAAGCAACAAGTGTTTGATGCTCTCTTTTCATAAGTAATATTTTCCTTAAAAGAAACAACTTAAAATTTCAACATGTGACACCCTCAATACAGTTCTGATGTTTCTAAATCTGTTTTAATACAGTCAGATATATTAACTTTAACTGAAAGTATAATTAAATTAAAAATCCAAGTGAAATTGATTAAAAAAAAAAAATTTAAAAAAGGCCCTTCATGCATTTTACTATAAACCCTACAACAAACGCAGTGACTAGTAACAAAATTTAATTTTATTTAAATATTTAAATAAATATTTAAGTTTATTTAGAAGTTATTTTTCACTCTAATAAAATTAACAATGTGCAGTGTTGTGAGCAGGAAGCAGAAGCACAGGGTGGCACAGTTGTTAGTGTATCAGCAGTTCTACTTATATGAAATTAGGGCATTAAGAATAAAGTTTATAAATGGTGCTCTCGGGCCTTGTCTTACAAGGTTTATCATGCAGGAGTCCTTTAGACAAAAAAGTAACCTTCAGTTAGTAAGATATTTGGGGTTTAGATATAAAGATCTGTACAGTAGTGTAAGCCTAGCTCATAATGTGTTTGGGCTTTTTAGGGATCTCTGTAGATACTTTAAATCGCTCAGAGACTTCAGGCTGGCAAACACTTCTCTTGCTAAATCAAAAACAGTGATGAAGTGAGAAACTCACATCCCTTTGTTTTGTGGGTGGTTTTTGTGTTTTGTTTCATTGTTTTTTTTTAAACTCGGGTTTACAATGAGAACATCCAAATTTATTTCCATCTTAACACTTTCTTCCCTATCCCTAGGATTTGCTATCACAAAATATAGTGTGGGCTGTATAAATATCAAGCCTTAAAAGAAAAGTGACTTATTCCTCCTTTGCATGGAATTCAGATGGATATTATAAAGTCATCCAAAAATTCAGATATGAATTCTCTGTTCTTTGTCTATGTAGCCATCTATTAAAAAATACACCCCATGCCTCAAGCCTTTCTGTGAATCCAATCCAATTCTGATGGAATCCAAAGGATCCAATCTTTGCCTTCCATCTCTAAACCTGCCACTATTTAAAATTGTAATTATAGTTTTAAGTGTCTTTGTTTGTCAGAAAACAAACTGTCATTTTCCAGCTTTAAATCAGCACCTCTTTGGAAACAAAGGCCTTTGATAGAATAACTGTATTTAAGATGCTTTGCCTGCATCATGGTTTGGAAGCTAAGTTGTGGTTACAGCTTGTAGGCTGTGTGCCTATGGTAGTGAGAGAATCTGAAGTTAAAAGGCAAAAAACCCTCCTAAACCCATAACAAAGCTTTACCACTTGCTTTATTGGTTGATAAATGTAGACCTGTTGAAGGTTTACAACAGTTTATTTTGCATTCAATCTGCCCATACAGCAGATATCTTTCTGTTACATGGCTAATGCAACTCCTGTCCAACTCCAGAATAACTGTGCTGTCTTCAGCAAGAAACCAAGAGTCTTCACAGCATGTTGGTCACACACCGATATGGGAGATCACGACGAGCTTCAGACAGACAGCTGGGAAAATCTAAGGTCAGAAGTTGTTTCTTCCTTCTGGCTCACATGCCAGGGTAACAGAACAGGACAAGCTGCAGCTTATTATCAGACCTTGTGGAAAACTGAATGGAGTGGGATGACTTACCTGTGTATATGTATTCTGTATACAGACTCCATGAGGGCCTCTTTAGAGCTGGTATACCAAATTCTAGTCTGTTTTCATTTGCCATGCCTATACTCGAACATGAGTCTGCTCCATGATGTAGTTCAAGCTGTTTGCATCTGTGCTGCCTGGAGGTGACTTAGTGTCAAGCTCATTCCAGTTCCCATCCTCCCTATACTGAATTTCACCAACAGATAAGCTACTTTCCTTCAGAATCAGTCAGAGTAAAAGCCACAATGTAAAACCTTCAGACAGGGCACATCCACCAGGAGTGTGGGATGCAAACCCTCACAAGCTCCTCTGAATATGTGGGAATGCAATGAGGAGCCTTGCCCCAGAGCACGTCAGATGCTAAAGCTCAAGTGCTGTCACTTTAGCTACTATAAATATAGATAGTATGAATATATAGTAGCAGTAGTAAAATACAGTTTTCTGCATTTTACTTTAAAGTCTCTGTGTGCCCTTCTTTGGGGACTGTAAGTAGGATTTCTGCAGTAACACTAGCGAGACTCTGCAAATGTCTGTTAATTAACTGGGTTAAACAAAGATGCTTCTAAATTATCTCCCGAATGCTTTTCCTGGGGGGAAACTGTGAATAGTGAATTATCTTTGGCTTGTAAGGCAAGCACAGAATACTTCCTCTCAGCAAACTCCTCCCAGTAGCAGGATAATGATATTGGGAATTGGGCAGTTTGACACACTCTTTTCTCCTTCTGGTCTTAAGGGAAATCTCTAGACATATCCACCGTTGTAGAGATGGCCTTCATGTCTGTCTGTAAAACTAGTTACATTTCTCAATGGGTTATGAGAGTACATAAGAGATCAAAGGAGAAAAGAGCAAATATGCTCAGATATATTTTTCTTACTTAATATTCAAAAAGTCTTTGTAGAAGGGGAGATAGGTTGTTGCTCTGAGTAGATGGAAGTGCTGCCATTAATTATCACTAAAGTTATCATTAGAAAAATTGAACACTGGTATAATATCATAGTAGTTTATGGCAAAATATGAGATATACAATGCTAAGTCATATAAAGCAAAGGTACTTTTTAACTTTAAAATCTACTGATCCAAGGCTCTGGCTTTGCTTGCCAACTCACAACTAAAGCAGAAGTTTAACCATGGTTTGATTATGTAGAAGTTCATGGAACATTTTTGCAGAAGCGATGGCCCCATCTAGTTATTGGTTTACTTGTTGCTTAACTCTGTCTCCAGTCAGTCCTTCCATTCACTGTACATGTGAAATCACTACTTCTTGGTTCTGGTTCAGTTTGATGACTGTCTTCTCCTCCTTCCCATAATATAAGATGTACCTACATAAAGGTTCGTTCTTCTTCATACTCTATTTGAAAAATGCAGTTTTGTACAACGTTTTGTGCACACTGTTGTGAGAGGGTTAAAGAACCTGTTGACCATTTATATGTTGATGAAGTAGTTGTGCTGTTTGGAACCAGAGAGCTGACTGATCTTAGGGAAAAGAAAAGCCTGCTCAAATTCCCAAAAGCCTTGCCTAATGTACTGGTGTATCACGTTACTAGTGGTTGCCTTTTTCTGGCAGAAATCCAAAGTCAGCAGCTGAAGAAGGGATGAGATAATGACCTCTGAAATATTGATCTGGTATGCTGGTGGCACAGCAGATTTCCCAATAGTGAGCTTGGGTGTACAGCACTTCAAGTGTGTTGTTCACTTTGAACAACACATCCAGTGTACAGCCTGGCTCTGGATTGTCCCTTTTGGGGGTGTACTCCTGCATATTTGTAGTTGATGTGTCAAAACTAAAATGTCCTGCTGATTTACTTTTTTGCCAGTGAACTGGGGAACGTGTAACAGGGAGAGGAATGATGCCATTGTCTTTCAGTAGGGTGACTGTGCGTTGTTTACTCAGTTTCCATTCCCCATTTCTTCTTGCCCTCTTCAGTAGTGACTGGCTATATGCTTCCTGGCTTATTTTTAAATCCTAATCGACTTTGATCTCTCCATGAACACAGTAGCTACATTTTCATTTCTTCTTTCCCACTGCCCCATGTGCAGAGAGATGATTGAATTGTCAGTGCCTCTTTGGGATTGAGAAAATAATGTATCTTTACTGAGTGCTTCAGTAGCAACAAGACTTTAACTACAGTATAGCTTATGGCCTGGATAACAGAATTTCTATGATGATAAGGTTAAGGGAGAATATATAGAGAATTAAAATGTCTGTGTTATCTGCTGCTGAACAGTTGGAGGCAACATGTGAAGTGCTACAATAGACAGTTCTTGTGATAAGCATATCCACTGCCTAATCTTGGGCTGAGCTATTGTCACTGATAGAGCAGTGGAACTGCTCTGTGCTTGCACTATTAGTATGGTCCCAAGACCATGCACTAGGTGTCTGCAGTAGAAGAAGTTGCACATTTCTTATATCAAAATTGCAATCAAAGGGCAGGTGAATGAAAAGTAAAAAGCAAGAACTGCCATCTGAAAGTGTTTATCTTCTGGTGGTGCTAAGAGAATGGTGGGGTATGTGCACACTGTTACAAAGAGAACATTTCTAGCCTAGACTTTTGGCTGCTGGTAGAAAGCTGCAGATGTATGTGAGAAGTAACTGAAACCTACAGTTTCTTAAAAAAAAAAAAAAAGAAATAAAAAAAAAGAATTTGCTGGAGGTCTTAGTACTTCCTTCAGTTTAGTCCAAAGCATGTTTGTGTAATTTGATGCTTTAGCTTGTGACCTGCCTTTCAGATTAAGCAACATTTGGAGAGGGGCGTAAAGGATGTGAGGGTTTTTTGGGGTGGTGGGAGTGAGGGAATGACAGGCTTCTTAATTACTGGCATACAGGCTATAAATCCATCCTGCTAGCAGGCAAAGGAGCCACTCAGCTACCAGTGTGCACTTTGTCAAATCCACTCATTCCTAACTTCATATCCTGTATCATTTACTCTGTCCTGTGTGACTCCCCTGTCTCGTTTTCACTCCATTGGTCATCTGCCCAAGTTCTCTGGAAGTACAGGGAACAGGGAACAGGCAGAGAGGAAAAAGGCAGGAGGCTTCTCATTACAGATCTAGATTTGAGACAACACATTTAATCCTTAAAGCAAAACTACTCCAGTGACAGTTAAACTGTTCAGTCTCCTGAGCCCATTCCCCAAAATGGTATTGTTTATGACAATCCCTTAACATTATGTCATGAGCTTGCAAATACATGGCATGGGATATGATCATCCTCCCAGAAGGAATAGCAAAGGCAGCAAGAAGGAACAAATGCCGTCTTGCAGGTTTCTGTTTCAGCAGGGGCTGTAGCTATCACTGTCAATGATGTCAAGGTTATCCTGGAATGTGTGCCCAGTGATGTATTTCTTGCTACTTGCCTCACTGCTGAGGCAGCAATTCAGTCAACACCAGCAGGATCATGAAGAGGTAACTGGAAGCTTTGCCTCACTCCCCGTGGAGAATGCAGTGGCACGGTGTTTATTGAGAGAGCTTTCTGTGTGTACAATGCTCAGCACAACTGGGCCAGATCTCATTACAGGGCAGGGGGGCTTTGGGGACTGCACTAGCACAAATGAGGCAGATTGTTCAAAGAAACCAAATAACATGAGCATCTGGTAAATACAGCATCCAGATAACATACATTAAACAGATGCACAAGGAAAGTGTCCAAAGACTAATAATCTTCAAAGGAAAGCACAGAGTTCCAAGTCATTGGAGAAGTATGACTCAAACAGTGGTCCAAACTCAGCTGAGGGCACAATACAGGGGCTGGGTTCAGGCTCCCATTGTTTGTGGTCATCTTCAACTGGATTGTTCAACTAAATAAAACTTACAGTTAGACTAAGGAAAATTTTCCTTCATGAAAGCTTGTAGCTTTATTTACCAGGGTTCCACATTAAACTCTACCGCATTGTTCTCTCATGAACTGTGTCCGTTCCTTTTGCTTCTCAAAATAACTCAGCACTACTCAAGCCTCCCTACTTCCCTGGAAAGTTCTTACTGAAAAATTTCAAAATTGCCTTTTTTCACTGTTTTTTACCCTAGCCCTAACCCTAACCCAAATTTCACTGTTCCCTGACATTTCTCTACTTGCTTGATTCCCCATAGGCAGTTTATGGACAAATTTGTATTGACTAGTGGCTTTAGCCATGAAATAGCATTTCAGACAAATTTCCCAGGACTCACTATTTAAATAAACAAAAAAGTATGCAATCCCAGTTTTCAGCCAATTTCCTTAGCATCCCTCATGCCTAGAGTGTGATGTTTAGAAGCAGCTTTTTAAAACTGAGGGCATTCTCAGGCCAACCCATCCTGGTGTTGAGAAAGGAAAGCTCTGCCAAAACAGGTGAATGTTTTGGGAGTGCCAACACATAGGTTCATGTAGAGGCCTCCCAGTGTCACCTGGCTGCTGTCCTGGACAGCTCCTGTTTGGTGACTCATCCAGGAATTGGGGTATTCATCAGCCTCACCTCTCCCTGGTAGCTCAAATAAAGCTCCAGGAAAGGAGCAGTGGTGGCTCAGAGAGTGGATGTACTCCAAGGATATCTGAACCTACCAGGGGAGATCAGTGGTCTACTTCTCCTTCCAGAAAAGGAGACAAGCTCTCTGTGCTTGTGCTAGAGGCCCTAATGATGGGAAAAATGGTGGCTGGAAACTCTTGAGAGATGTTTCCAAAATCTCCAGGCAATTAAGAGACAAAAGTATTTCCTCAGTGGGCTTTGCCACTCACCCAGTAACAACACTGAGCAAGTTTTTAACCTGTGTTTTTAATCCATCAATTAAAGCCTGTAATCTGCTGTGAAGATTTCCTTACCTGAGTCTTGGGGTTTTCAGAATATATCCAGAATTTACCTAATTTTAATTTTACCAAGCTTTAAAACAGTCATAGTTGAATAGATGCACACTGTCACATAAAATTCTTCCTTCTTTTTTAGTGGTTTAATCTGAATTGGCTTTAACCAAAGATAATTACAAAATAAATGGGAATAAATATTTCTATTGCAAGGATCACTTTGTCACCCCCTCAGTTCCTTCTTGTGAAGGCAACCCTTGAACCCATGTGACAATTTGTGCAGGTTTCATAAAATCGACATAGAGATGAGCATTCATTATCTGCCTTTCAGCTCTTACATAAAATGCTAAGTAAGGTTATGTATCAGAATTCCAGTGTGGGGCCAACCAAAATGAAAATGAAGTATCTTACAAGTAGAACATAGGACTTGCCCTAGAGCTGAAGGCAGAATGAATTTCAGGGCAGGCTAAAATCATATCCGCATCTTCTCATTTGGATTTTCCTATCACCACTCACTTGTATTCTTAATTTGGAAATATCGGTACTTTCAAGTTCATGTTAAATATGCTGTCAGGGGAATGTTACAGTGCTGGAAGAAGAAGACTTTTACCTTGGCAAGTGGATAATAGTAATCAGAACATGGAGGAAATGCTGTTTTACTCTGACAGTAACTGTGGAAGTCAGGCCAGATTTCTGGATCCCGTGTCAATAGTCCAACTGTGGCTGTTGCCCTTGTACAGTCATGTCTGACCAAGGCTGACACAGAGGTGCTGTGAGCTTGTTTAATGCTCCTGGACTTAGTGCTCAAAAAAATTAGACCTGCTATTCTTACAGTCTCCAATTCAGGCTTGCTAGAAGAGTTGGCTTGTGCTGTCCTTGACTTTAGTAAGAGCAGCTTATCAACATCTTCAAAAGCTGGATGAAGGGGATTTGTGTTCTGCCTGCTCCTTCCTTTCTGTGTATTCCCAAGAGACATGGCTGCCTGAGAACTGGAAAAACTGCTACTCTGATGTGTGAGGGTTTGTTTGCTTGTTTTCATCTGTCCTTCTATCCTCAGTCCAAGTGCTGGGCTTAACTCAGGATATCTTGCCCAGTCAGGCAGTCTGGGAAAGGCTGGCACTTGTGTCTGAGGGCAGTGGGGGGGGAAAGAAAGGGTGTTATTTTTGCAGAGCTGTAAATCCAACACCTTTTGCCAGCACTGCATTCTTTTTTTATTACTTATTTCTAAGAAGCTATCGCTGCAATAGCAATGTCTGAAAAAAAAAAAATCTCATTTACTCAAAGTTAGGACAGGACAGGCATTTTGCACATTTGCAGGACACTTGTAAAGGAAATACAGAGCACACTTTCCAAAAGCTTCAGCTTGAAATGCAACAGTTTCCATGCTGCCTGGAGCTTCAATGTCAAAGAGATTTCTATTTTTAGAGAGAGATTCTACTCAAAGAGCTATATAAGGCTGTGCTGGGGAGACCAGTACCTTTTTGTAGTAGTTGATAATATTTGTTACTCAGTGAAGAAGAAAAATTCTCTATAAAAGTGGAAAACACAAAGATAGTCTGACTTGGATGTCTTTTGCAGGTGTCAGGGAACTGGGATAACATCTGAAAAACCAATATTTGGTTTTCAATATTCTAATTTCTATCAACTTCTTGAAACAAGTGCTTTAGCCATTAAAAATGTCAGAGAAGGCTCTTGATTATGAGTGATGATGCAAGAGAGAAGAGAGAGTTCCAGCCACAGATTGGTGCCAAAAGCCAACTTGCTGTGTTAAACATGTGACAACATCAGGAAAATCCAACAAATAACTGTCATGTCCTTCGTGGGGAAACTTGATGTTACAGATGTAACCTTTACAGCTACAGTTTTATTAGTTATCCTGAGTACAAAGTGCACCTAAACAGAATGAGTGGTGCAGCAAAGCCATCAGAGACAGTAGTAAGGTAGGCTAAGAATAGTAGTCACAGTTCATAATGGCAGAAAAATGGAACAGTATCTGAAGTGCTGGCTTTGCTGGGAAGCCTTCTTCTGAAGTCTGTTTTTAACTCATATGGAATCATCCAGCAGACACATAACTTCACTCCCTTAATATCTGCTTTTTATTAATAGATAGGAAAAACGTCTGAACAGAATTGTTTAATCTTGTGTTCTCAATTAACTTTCTCAGTGTCACTTCTGCAGTTTTAAGAGGAACTGTTTGGTTTCCAGGGAATAATATCTCTATGAGGCACAGGAGACTTTCTGGACTTGTTGAACTTTCAGAGACAGCCCAGGTAACACTGGTTTTAGCAGCTGTTGCCAATGTTAGCACAGCAGTTGGGCCCAATATGATTTTGTTTAGGTAAGGACTAGACGAGGTAACAAAGCTACTTCTGCTTTAGTCTGACACAGCTCCTGCAATGAATTCTGAATTGGAGACAGGACTGATATTAGTCCTCATCAGGACCAACTGATGCTGGTCTTAACTTACCTCAGGTTCTACTTCTGTTTTTATAATGTCCAGCTAGCTGTGACATAACCTGTTTGGCTTCAGGTGGGTAAAATTTGGAACAGCTACACTGTCCGAATGAGGAGTGAAAAAACACAGCAACTGGAAGTGATGTCTTCATTCCAGTAACATAAGGAAAGACAGCAGTCTTGTGTTGTGCACAAAGTGAAACAGGGCAGGCTAATGGGTGGCAAAACAGAAGCGTAGGCAGAAATGGCTGAACAGCTTGAACTGGGGAAATTCCTTCATCTACCCAGTGCACTGAGCCGGGAATAGGAGAAATAACACTCTCTACTTTGCCATTCGTTTTTCGGAAGAAATGAAATTATTGGCATTGAGATGTGCATTTAGAATGCTTTGGAATACACTGACATACTGATGGTAGCTCATTATTAACAGTACAAGGAGCTGTTCGGGTATGTTGGGGAAGTACCACTCTGGACAGTGTTGTGCACACAGGTACTTCTGCCAAGTTATTGGAGAAATCAGCTTTATCTGCTAACCGTATTTTGAACCCAGGGCAGTAACGTGGCCGTTGGCTGGCACTGCTGGCACTGCTGGCACTGCGGGCGTTTGTTGAGCCGAGGTTTAGGGAATTCACTGAGGGCTGTGTTGAGGCGGACGCGCTTCCCGCGCTTTTTCACGGCGCAGCACTGCCCCCTGGCGGCGAGCTCTGAGGGCCAACCCGCCGTGAGGCGATTGCAGGGATTGTGAGGGATTATTACGAGAAACGTAAGGAATTTGGCCGTAACTGTAATACGGTTTTGATAAAGCCCTTTTTTTTATTGTCATAGTCACTCCTGGAGCGGATCCACACAAACCAGCCGTCGCAGGAGTCTAAACTGTCTTTTCTCTCTTCCCTCTGAGGGGCCTCTACACCTCCCCTTGTCTCACTGAGATAGGAAGGAATGTCCCCGTGGCAGTCCCCTCTCCCTTTTCCAAGTGTCACCGCTCTGCTGATGTACTCTTCCGCGAAGGCGCATTCCTCACTCGATCCCCCTCACAGCTGTCTCCAGGCGGGAATCCCAAACTGCCTCTCCACAGTTCCTGGGCAGTTTCCTTCTGGGATTAAACAAATCCCCACAGCTTCACGAACAAGCAACTAAGTTCTGACTTTTGCTGGCTGTGGATTTAGATGGCAATGAACTTTCCCCTTCTGACTGTTATTAATACACCCAGCAATTTCATTATATTGCAAAGACATTTCTCAAAATGTATATATACCTGGTCAGTTAGTTGTCTTAATGTATTCTCAGTTATCTTCCTCAGTGTGATTTCAACTGAAAGTTTCATGCTCTGCTTGTAAGATACCATTCTGCACTCGAACTTGTTTTCATTTTGTTATCTGTTGCCCAGAGGGAGATCAGAACTGGTAATTGCTAAATAACTGTTTAATAATGACGTAAATCTATTACATAGTGTTTCCATTTGTAAAATGTAAATACAAATACATTAATATACAAATGCTTAGTCCAAGGCAATAATAAAGGATTATAAGCTCCAAAGTTAACTTTTGGACCTGCAAAAGGGAAGTCTCAACTGAGATAAAATCTCTTTTTTTGTTTACAGCAAGGTATATAGTCTTGCATCACTTAAGCTTCTCCTCCTACACTGGCTGTGTATGTTGAAGAAAAAAGTTCAAAGGGATGAAAACCAGGGAGACATGACATCAGACCTGAAATTTGTCATCATCGATTGATCATCTAAAATGGTAAGTACAAGGATTCATACTTGATTACTTAAATTTCATTTGCAAACTCTTATTTTATATTAATTTCAACATTTTGGCGAATGCCATTAGAAACTCTGCAAGTTTTTTCTTCAGCTTTATTGCAATATCTATCTGTTTTGTATGCACAGTAGTCTCCAGTCATGTCAGACAATAACATATTCTGAATATGAAAAAGTCTTTAAATAATATATTGAGCCCAAGCTCTTCTTTAAGAAAAAAAAAGCAGCATCTTCTCACTGAAATGCTGCTGTAGGAGACAAATTGGATTAAGCAACACCATTGTGCTGTAAACAAACACCATCATTTTGTAAGCTGTCATTGTACAAGGATTTCCTCAGGCCTCCTCTAACTAGCTGAAGGTTAACTCAGCAGAAAGTTACAAAAACCAGCTGTATTGTGTGTGTTTGTACAAGCCTGAATTTAGTAAAGGATAAAGATTTGTTTGAAAAAACACTCATTTCTAAAATATTTGTAAACATCTTACTAATCCTGTAGTCTTTTCTGTAGCTGATTTAGAAATATATTTGCCATAATACTTGTTCTGAGTATCCAAGTAAGAAGTAAACACACTGGGTAAAAGAAATAACATTGAGAGAAAATGCTAAATAGTTATTTTCCCGTTGAGTACTTCTAAGTAATATATGGTTGTATGTGATCTTATGTGTTCTTCATTAAAACTGTGTATGTAAACTCCATATATAAAGAACAACAGGTAAATGTGAGATTTTTTTCTTTTTTGCCTTTTAGCTCACTATTCTTACTTTTCTGTGATATGGGAAAAATTATTAAAATTATATAGGGTTATCATATAGCATACATATTAAAATGTGTCTGACACTATTAAAACTGTACTCTGACTAGTTTATCTTCTGCCTCTAGGTTTATAAAGTTGGTCTTTTTTTTTTTGAAGTATGGTAACCATTCTTTACTTTTTAATATGGGAGTCATATTCCTTTAAGGAAAACTATACAACAGAAATCTAATTTTACAAGAAATGCACCAAACCAGCCCTCAGTGTAGAGCACTTCCTGAGGATTATCAGTTGGCCAGTGTTAGCTGCCTCCCTTCCTCATCAGTTTCTCTTGGCAAGGGACTGTGATCCCCAGAGCATCTGAAGCTGCAGTGTGACGCTACTTGTGTATTTTGAACAGAGTGAGAAGTGCTCAACAAGCTGTTGAATTAAGATTTGCATATTTGCAACATGAAATTACACTGTTGGAATGGGCATGATGATATTGTGACCAGCTGCTATCTGGGGATAAAAATATCCTTGCCATTTTCCCCTTGTTCCTGCCCCTGTTACCGTTGTTATATTTCTCACAAGCTCAGTGACCTAAGTACCATTACATTGTGCCACTACATCTTAAATACATGAAGTATTTATATGCAAGTCACTGGAGTTTTTTTCACTACAGTCTATGCTGTGCTGAAAATACCCCTTTACACTAAGCACAGTTCAAAAGCTGCTTGCACTTTTAAAATCTGGATTTATATATTATGTTGATCACCACCAGGAGGCCCAAATATCTCTTTGAACAAGCTAAATGATGTATTAAAAGTCAGCTGGTGGAATTCGATCTGTTTGTCTTATAATTACTGATTGTTTTTTTGCTCCTGTTGCTTAGGTGCACACACATGCTGTGTCCTTTGTGCAAAGCAATATAATGTAGCTTTACCTTGATGACATAATAACAAAGACCTTCACAGTAATTGCATATTATTTTAATGGAAAGCTTTGCTTCCGGTGCAAAGTTTAATTCTCCTTGGCAGGCAAGACTGCTATTTTCTGATTATGGGGTTTCCAAGTCAGGTTGTATTACAGCTGTCTTGTTGGGAGAAGTTAGGCTGTTCCCAAATGGCTCTGTGCTTGTCTCAAGCAGCAGAGGGCAGTGAATCCACTACTCAGAAAAATGAAAATGTCTGTTCATAGAAAAATTATTATTCTCTTTCCTTACAATCCCATTTCCTAGTCATTCCCTATCAGAAATGGCCACTGTAGGGTACACACAAAGTAAATTACAAAACTGCATAGGTATCATGATGATTTTTCGTATTGAATAGAGCCAAATAGGCACAATGAGATAAGCAAAGATTACTTTGTAAGTAACTGTTACTTGCAGACCAGAACTGTTTGCTACCCTGTATATGTTGTTGCCTTGATATGTTGCAAATGGGAGCAGAGAAACATGGCCGGGACAAAAAGAAAAGGAGATAAAGCCAGAATTAAAACTCAGGGAAAAGAGTCCTAAGGACACAAAAAAATACTATCTATAGTTACAGTTCTGGATGGCTTTTCTGTAATTTTCCATGTCTGAATATTTTTTGATGGAAGTGAAGTTCACCAAAACACTGAGAGCTGTTCAGGTAACTGGTGTTAAAAGGTGTTTTAATAGGTGTTAAAACCCCACAACCAACCAAAGCCCAATCAAATAAAAACCCCAGAAGCCTTGGGGCATTTCCTCAGAAGTTCTCCAAAGCTACTGACTTTAATATTCAGTTTTCCAAAGAGGATTAATTTGATGTGAAATATTCAAGCAGCTTTGTTAAAAGCCATACTAAAATAATGATGGAAGTATAGCACATTCATATTGCACATTAAAAGTATTGAGAATTGTTCAGTACCATTTTCACATTTCTTACTATGTTTTTATAGTCCCTTTCAACTAACAATAAGAACCAAAAGTTTGATCTAGCTGAGATAGGGACATTTTATCTCTTTTCTTTTTTTCTCCTCTAAAACCATTCTGATAGAGCATTTTTTGTGCCTCTGTCTTCTCACATGTTATTTGATGTGGGAACATAAGGATTTTCACCAAATATCTCTGGGCACAAAAATATCCCCATGGGATTGAAAACTGGTTGTTATCATTAATGACAGATCTCTTGTGAGTTTCTGTATTTCCTTGCACAAAGCATACCACACTTTATTGCAAGAAGATTCTATCTTTGATTAGAACACTATTAATAGTGTACTCTGAGACACCAAGGAAGGAATTTTCTTACGAGCCTTTGAAGACATTTATCATTATTGTCTGACTTTGCAGGGTTAGATCCTCTAGAAATTATATAGGTTTTTTTTAAAGTAGCATTCTACATTCTACAGCAAGCACTGTTACAGGCTTATGTCATGGATCATTTTCTGTGACTTTTTTTCATTAATCCTTCAGTGAAGCAAGAAAAATTGACTAATTTGAGAGCCCACAGGGTGTGATTGTTGGCATTATAAGACAGCCACATTCAAAATGATCTGGAAAGCACAAGACAAAATGTGGAATTATATAATTTGTTAGAGTAGTTCAAACTGCTCCCCTTGGAAAATGGAATTTATGAAAACAAGAAGTGTCTAGCGAACACCAGTTCAGCTGCAAAGGTGCTGGAGGGTGTCTGGAGTGTTTCTAAACTAAATAAGGGAAGCCTGGGGCAGGAGGTAGGTGGTAGGGTCTTGTGTTGGTTTTTTATTTCTTTAAGAAAAGAGGGAAATGTGATCCTGGTCCATGTTAATAGGATAGCTCAATCTGTAGAACATGGGAGGTAATTATTCATCTTCACTTGGCGCTGTGAGTACTCTGTCAAGTTCAGAAAGATGTGGACAAATTGGAGAGGGTCCAAAACAGATCAGTAAGTATGCTAAAAGAGTTAGGAAGCATGACCTATCAGGAAGCTGTGGGGGAATTTACTGTATTCAGGTTTTTTCTTTTGGAAAAAAAACCCAAACAAACTCAAAACCTCAACTATAGAGATGGGAGGGAGGACTTAACCTCTTCACAGTAGGAAGTTATTATAAAGAAAGCAGTAAAATTGTTTGGTTTTGTTTGTAGGCTTAACACAGCAAAAAATCAACTTTGCAGAAACACAATTTTACATATTCAGTATTTCTGAGGACAAGGAAAGATTTTGCTAAATTAGGTACCCTGGAAACTTCTTCACTAGAGGATTTTAGATTTCTGTCAGTTTAGGCTGATTTAAGCCTCAGGGCTAGAAAGTGGTTTTCCATGGTTCCCAAGTGAAGTTTTACTCTGGCTGCAAGTCCTAGTTCATGATGACTGAGGTTTTGACAAAGTCCCATTGCAAGAGGTCATCAGTGTACTTGGTAGATATGGGATGGTTTTGGCTGAAATCAGTGGAGTGAGTAATCTCCCAAGGCTCTATCAGCCTCACTCCATGATCAGTGCTGGCATCCACCTAAATAACCTCATGGGAAAAGGGCAAAGCCAGCCAGGAGCCCAGTTTACAGGACCTGACTGCATCTGTAGTTGCCACGGTAAGTGAAAAGGCCCATCCAAGCATGACTTATATTGTACTCCAAACACAGCCTTGTTTCATCTTAGGCATATTTCTGAGAGAGTGACTATAACCAAATACTTGAAAACGCAGGGCTACGTTTTATCTGTGTCTGAAAAAAATAGCATAACAGAAGTTAAACGCATTCCTTTCTAGAATAACTTAGCACAGAACTCAAGCTGTGTGGAAGGTCCAGACTCATTTTACACAAGGCATAGCAGCCACAGAAGAGAGTGTATTGCACCATCTCCCTTTTTTTGGATGAGTGCAGAAGGCTGTTGTCTGTGCTAGAGAGAATTCTGCAATCATCTTGAAAAGATTATTCCACTCACATTAGCAAGCCTGTTGGTGACTATAACAAGGTCTGGTTATGAAAAATAAGACTCCTATAGCTCCCAGTGCCTTTATCATACATTTCATCTAGACCCATCTGGCAAAATTGATTTCAGATCACTTTTGCTATTGTGAGTGTAATTACCTTCTAAAGTATGGCTGAGTTAAGTGTCTGAATGATTCAGTGAACAAGTGCTTCATTTCTTTCCTGACCCAAGTTCACATCCAATGCAGAGAATCTGGAATGACTTTGACGTCAGCCTAATCCCCTGCAGATGCTTGTTCACCTTGCATTTGGAGAATACTTCATTATGAGTCATCTGTATCAAAGAGGCCCTGCACACTGAAAGAGCAGATCAGGACTGAAATACTGAGGAGAAAACAGGCACATACAACACACACAAAAAAACCCTCCAGGGAAGTCTCTTCTTGTTACTGTATTTGTGCAGTGAAATGTAACAAACCAAAACAATTCCTGGCATGGGAAAGGTAATTAACTGTTTAATTTAGCACTGCTGTCCATTCACTCAATTACTGCATCTAGTTGCTCTGAGAAGCACCGTCTCAACAGCAGTGCTGGCTTCCTATTTAGACTTTCTACTACCAAAATGGCATGAGATTTTCTAAAACACTAATTACCTGTAGGTAGTCATTGGATATGTATAAACTATAGCTTCAGCTCTGAGCAATAAATAGGGAAATGTTGGGTACTGCCCCTCAAGTATATACAGATACATGTGGACCACAAAATTATACATGTCCCTTAATTATGACTAGTTTAGAGATTTATCCTTCATCCAGATCTCTTCTCCAGATTTTCCTTAGGGGAAGGGTGACAGAATGGTATATCTAGAAGAAGCAGAGCATGTAACAACAAGGGAGGGGACAGTTTGCAACATGCAAGATACATTCTTATAAGGCCCCAGACACTGTCTTTTAATGCGTACTTATAGTTCAGCTGGATATTTGTTATGAGAATCTCAAAATCTCTTGTAATAAAGCAGAAATCAATGCTACTTCAAGGACTAACTTACTTGGATGAAGTTGGCTTAGTTATGTCAGTTGTCATTACAAAGACTGCAGCAGTTTCAAATATGATAAATAAAACCTGAAACTGCTAACACTTGAAGATACACCTAAAAAAAGTAGCAGAATGGAAACTCCATTTCCTGAACAATTCTGCCAAGCAATTTTTTCTTTTTTTTTTATTTCCTTCCTGGGAAATTTTTCCTCTCCCTCTGGGCATGATACTAGCTTTGCATTCAGTGATATCACCCTCAGAAGACCCTTATTATCTATTCTTATCAGAGAATCCTCTTGCTTGATGTTTATCCTGAATTATTCTTTGCCTTATGGTACCTTATAAAAAGAGGAAATACCTGGAAGCATGCTGTGCTGTATGGATTACATACATTATAGCCCTCATATGGTTGATCTGCTCAAATTCACATGCTGAAGTAGATAAGGAAATCAACTAAATTGGACAGGCACACACACAAGGCACTGGAGCTCTCTGTTCTGGCTTCTTTCTTCTATACTCCTGCTTCTCATTTTTCTCTAACTCAACTTTTCCATTCAAAAGCATTAGTAATTTTTAATTATAAACTATTTCAGTAATGTCCAAAGGAAATATGAGAAGTTGAAACCGGTTTTGACAACCCTACAGTACTGTGCTTTGAAGAGCTGAGAGTTATCCAGGTTGTGAAGTGAAAAATTATTCCATTTTCTTCTGGAACAATATTTATTCTCTGCACCTCATTCCTGTCTGTTTTCACACTCAAATGAAAGGAAGTGAGAAACCTTAAACCCAGATATTAAGAAGTTTTCTTACAATTAATCACTCCGAATAAGAAGCATCTGGTTCTGAGTGAACTAAATTTATGGAAGAAATCATAAATGAGATGACATCTTACAGCAGGGGTTTTATCTTAACATAAACAAATAACTCTTGTATTTCTTTTGGAACTCTGCTGTCCCCAGCCACATATGAGAACAAACAAGACATTGGATATATTTCCCAGTATAAAAGTCCCTTAAAGCAGTCTACTGGGAAAAGTAGATCTGAAAACCACTGGGATTGTCTCAGTCTAAGATATTGGGGTTGTGATGAATTAAAAAGGACAGCATTCTAATCTTAGTAGTGTTTTAAGTAGACTTGTGAGAACTCAAAAGAGGATTGAGCTTGCTCACTCATAATAAAACAACTGTTGGCTATAGTTTTTTTACTTAAGAAGAATCTAAGATTAGGTGAATATTGATTAAAACATTGGTCCACATCTCCCTGCAGATAAGGAGATGATCAAAGGGGAAAAGGCAGCTATTACCCCTTTCTAGCTCACAGTCCAGCCTGAGAGAGATGAGTTGCAAGGGCAGTTCCAGCAGGAACCTTGGCAACCATCACAATGATGTTACAATTTTCTCGTGTGTTAAGTGCTCCTCCACAGCGGGTGCCCCCAACAAGTAAATGAGGCAGCCTGCTGCAGTCCCTGGTAAAGGATAATGTGCTGGATGTGACGTGCAGCTGGAAAAGGCTGTGGAGGCCATATGCAATCCAGAAACCCAAGTAAAGGCAGGGCAAAAGAAATATCTCTTCACTTACCTCTGTGTAATGGCCACCATTGTCAGCCATCTGTAGAAAAATGTCCCTTGACTTAAATTTTGCTTGCCAGGTCAAACATTTCTCTTACTTTCCACTTAAGGCTTTGTTGAATCAGCAATGTTTCCTTTATTTAAAAGAAATTAGTCTACCCCATAACAAAACATTCCTCACTGTTTTTCCTTCTTCTGTTTAGCTGTTCTGCAAGCACAGACTCAGGGATTTCCAAAAGCTAAAGGTCAGCCTGAAATCTCACAGATACTTACTGTACAAAAGCCAAGCAATGAAATGTTCAAAGAGTCTTTAGAGAGCATTACCCTGAAGTATAAACTCAGAGTCACTGCAGTCCCATGTGCCTCATGGTCTGTACTTTTTCTGTTTTTTACAAAGGATGTTATTAATATGAATTTCTTCATATCCTGGAATCTCAAAATAAGACAGATTTAAGAGATGATTTTTACAATTATTCCTTTTTCCACAGACTGTGCATATCACCTTTGGGGTGAACTTATATTGGCTGTTTTAAACAGGTTGGATTGTTGCTTTTACTTAATGGTGAAGCGAGTTATTTTTTCCTCAGACTGTATTTTGCCCTCAAATACCTTCTTTTTTGCTGTGTTCTTAAGGTAAACAGATTAAGTATTGAACACATGCTTTAATGTTCTGTAATTACAGTGGATGGTCTTAGCAGTGCTTCCCATCCAATGTTCCCAGTGTGTCTGGGAACACACTGGGATCTCCCTATTCTCGAATAAGCAATTTACCTTGATGATAAAGATATTTATTGACATTTTTTGCCTGCTTATCACTGCTTAAAGCTGTCAGGGAGAGTTCCTCTCTGAAGTGCAGAAAAAGAGAAGTGCATGGACACCCATGCACATTTTCAGATGACTGCAATTGTTGCTGAAAAGAAAATGTTTCCAGCAAATCTGCTTGTAATTGGACCTGACACGGTGCCGATTCTTCCAGAGCTGGCTAGAAAAATACATACTAATTCCAATCAAAATTACTTATGTTCTTCTGTGAGAGAATGAGACTTACTGTTTACTATCCTTAATATTCTCCAGAAAAAGATGAAAATAGTTGTGCAAACTGATAAAAGAAATATGTTCTTTCAGTAAGAAAGTGCTCTGTAGCACTTGGACAGTGTTTAGTGAAATGGGAAATTGAACAAGAGAAAGAAGAACCGCCAGGAAACTTGTCTAAATAAGCCACAAACAAATGGGATCCAGTTAGTTTGGAAGCCTGGTCCCTTGTGGTGTACTGAAGCTAACCAGCAGGGCCATCCATAAATCATGTCAAGGAGTAAAGCAAATTGAAAAACTTGAAAGTCATTGTGTACAAAAGTCCTCATTAGCTCACTAGTGGCTTTGGGGGATTTTTTGGTGGTATTTTTTTTTCTCCAGATAAATCAGATATGAATCAGACATACAGTATGGAGAAGAGCTTGCAATGGCTACAATGGGAATAGAATCCACCCCCTGTGCAGCAGTTTCACATTCCATTTAGAGACTTCTTTCCAAACTTTTGTGTGAGCTTCCATTCTGATAATTTTCTGTGCTAAAACACAGCTGGCTCCTTGGGGAATGGAGCCATCTCCCTCATAGTGACCACAAGAGAACTAATAAAAGTTATTGTCAGCATTTCTGGTTGCGTGCATTTTCATATGGAACTGTCCTTTTGGTGCTCAGCACTAGAAACAGCAGTGGTGTAAGAACCTCTGGAAGGATTGTCCAGATTTATATCCTCAGCAGTGCTCTACTGCTCGTGAGTTCAAGGGACTTCTGAGCCTCAGCTCAAGCTCCAGGCCTTTGACTTTCTATCACCACGACCCTAAAAGATAAATTAATGACTGGCAGCCAGACCATGCTGGCTCTGATCTGAGGTGCAGCACTCCTGTAAATCCACAAGGAACTAAGACTCAGCCAGGCACCAGGCTGCCAGACAGCAGGCCTCATTCCAGTGCTCTTTGATGTAAAGGCACAAGCTGAACTCTGTAGAAAGTGATACGTGCATAAGATTTAAGCAATAATTTTTAATGCTTTGCATCTATATTATACTTCTAAAGTTTAACAAGACTCAGGTTTTTTATGGGTTTTTTTACTCTGATGGTGAACCACAGTTTCCTATGCAAGGCTAAGGTTATTAACTCTTACCATTTTAGCACCATTTTATCATTTTTACCTACTCACTAGAGTCTCCTGCTGCTAAAAAGTCCTTCACTCAGCTCTGTTTTCCTCTTTTTCCATGTTTGTCTTTTATGTGGATGCAGTCATTCTCAAGATATCATCTCTCTGCATATTTAACATGATATCTTTTTTTTTTAGTTGTTCAACCTGTGTCTCCTAGAAACAAAAAAATGAAAACAGTCATGTCCACATGTGCTCTAGCAGATAGGAGAAGATGCCTGCCAGGTCTCAGAGCACAGAGCCTCTAGCAGGTGATTTATTCTAGCCTGGACTAAGTCTACACAAAAACTGCTGCTGGCATAACTGTTTCTCCACATCTACATTTCTAAATCCTGTGAATGGGTACCTAAATTCATGACAGTGGTAACAAAGCATCTGCACCAGTCTGGCTCCAGATTTTGACTGCAGAAATCTACCTTTTCCATTACTGTCACAAGGACTCAGCAGTTCCCCAGTGGCCTGTGTCAGGCTGTTGTGTACTTTCTATTCTGTCCTGTTCTTTTTCTAGTGTATACAGGGGTTTGACACTTGAAATCACTTCAGGAGATTAAAATTAGAACTCTAGTTATGATTGTCTTGCAAAAGGGAAGAAAAGGTCCGTGTGTGTTATATACTTGTGAGGATTTACTCTTTGGACTGGTATAACAAATACTGCCAGCATTGATTTGTGGAGTCTCATGTGGGCATATGAAAACTTTCATTTTTGTGGCCACAGAATCCCTATAAAGAAATTTTGACTTCTATTGACTTTTGTGATCTTATGTTTCATTGTGTTCACAGGAATGTAACTGCGTACTGGCTAACAGGAGTATGTGCTGTGGTTCAGCCAACTGTAGGAGCATTAATCTGACTGGAAGCAGAAAGCTGTTGTGTTAATTAATGCTTGTATATTTGCACAAATCATGTGCTCGAGCACTCTGCTGTGTTCTGACTGTTGTTAGTGCCTGTCATATGCACCTTCTGGCTGAGGGAATAGGTAGGAATATGTTGTGGTCTGTGTATTCTACAATTGCTGTGGTATAGCTTGTGCAGAGATGCTTGTTCTATAAGCATAACTAATGCTAATGTTTAAGAAATCAAATATTGGGATAAATTAAGAGTAGTAGCTTTATCTTTTGCAGATGTTTAGAATAGAAAGGTAGAGGTGATACTTGTCCTTCATTTAATTATGAACCCTTAAGTATGTGGCTTTTATAGCTCCACATTTCAAAGTCACCATCATGGCTGTGAAAACTTAAATTTTACTCTCTATGGATATGTCTGTGTAAACAGCTTATGTGCTTGGAAATTGAAATCTTCTTGCAAAACTCTATTAAAATTGCTCTGTTTCACTTGGTTCCACATGAAAATCAAAGAAACAACAAAGCAATTTCAGGCTGATTTGAAACTGAGTTAAGATTCTCCCAGCTTGCTTAGTTGTGAAAAGGTTTGCACTACCCTATGAAATGCAGTACTGAAGTCTGCCATGGATATTTGGCATTCATTCAGGTAATCCCTACAGGAACATTTGCTTCCTACAGAAAGTGAAACCACAATTTTAAAAAACAGTCTTGAATTACTCTTCTGTTTTTAAAGTGCGTTTTACATTTTTTTTTTAATCTGGAATTTAATGTTTAGACAAGATTACAAGCCCTGATGGAAAATTATTAAGACTGAATTGCTTTCTGGGGCTCATAATGTGTTTCTGTCTCATAATCCAATGAACAGAAGTATTTTTGCAGCTAAAATTTGAACTATTAGAGGATCAACTGATTTTTACAGTATTGCAACTGTAGTGACTGCATTATGCTTAGGATTTATTATATGAGAACTTTGGTTTTAGCCTTTGGGATAATTAGCAATTCACAACCTTGAGAAAATATCCACACACCTATGAATGGAAGATAAATCAGAAAATCTCTGGTTTGGTTGGTGTTTTATCAATAGAATCTCCTGTCTGCATTTTCTTCTCTAAAGAAAAGCCTTCCACATCTGACAACTTTTGTGAGCAGGTGTTTAAGATAATTTCTGTTTCTGTGCTTAATATATTTGGAGCATGAGATTTTACTCTGTGTGCTGTAATTTATCTACACTGGTTTGGAAATGGCTTATTATTGGAAGTAATCATCAGTGGATACACTGTGAAAGTCAGAAAAGCTCATAACAGTATGTGATGGTCTCAAAAAGATAGCATTCAGCATTAGTTTGCTAACAAGAAGCCAGAAACAGCAACTATAATAAATTAGATATTATCCTATTGGAGGATCAGTTGGACATTATTTCATATCTTTTATACTCACTCTGGACTCTTCTTGAAAATACAGTGAATGAACAGTGATGATGGAGTTGGTAAGTGTTAGATCGGACTTTTTTCCCCCAAGATGAGGAAAAATGGATAAAAAGAGGTTAATGTGGATGTGAAACGTAAAGTGTTAATTTCCACAAGTGTCCTTTTGGACTGGGTCATCTCCAGTGGCATTTCTAAAACCTGAATTGGTACAAGGTCCGCATGATCAGAGCAGCTGCTTTAGAAGGAAAGAAAAGGGTGTAGGTGTTTAAATGGCAATTGCAAAATTATGATAATTAGAGATCTTACCAACTTTTAATAACCAGCAGTAGTGAAGGTAGTGATCAATCACAGGGAAACAGAATTCTTAAGGGATGGTCTTTGTTGGATTTAGGTGCTCTGTATCACTGTGACAATGTGCCTGGGGCCATAGTTTGTCTCATGTTGAAAAGCCCTGTATCGTATTTGCCAATGTTGTCTTAAAATGTGTGACAAATCTGAAGTAGTTCCTCACAGTTCCTCTTTAATGATTGTACAGTTACTAGTGGTGGCAGTTGTGTGTTGCCTCCTTTTTTTTTCTCTTTTCTTCTAATTTTCAATTCCACAAAGGGCTTTGTGGTTTTGCGCTTGCATTGTCTGTTACATTTTTTTCCCTTCCCTCCATTCTAGCTGACTTGGGAGGGACAGGAGTAGCCACTGACTTGAAGTATATGACTTCATGTCCTTATAACTGTAGGGAAGATAAAAGGCAGTTTACTGCCAAAGAAAGAGAGAGTAGGAGATGTCATCTTATAGAAAAGGATGGTTTTGTTCTTGAATTTAAAATGAAAATGACTGCTCCTCATTCAGGAGGAGTACTTGTGACTGTAATAATTGTCCTTGTTGACAGCATGTAAATTTGATGTTGTGGAATAACACAGAGAAAGGTGTCTACTTTTACAGAGACAGCACTGAAAGGTTCATTCTTACCTAACTCCCAAGTTACTAGTCAGACAAAGCTTTACAAAGTGTCTATGCTGTCTCCTTTATATAATGGTCTTGTGTAAGAAGTGAACCAAGAAAGAGCAAAGTAGATATTCATTACTCATGAGATACTGAGATTCTCATTTTATTTATAAATTCTAGGATTTTTCTATTTTACTTAAAAATATATAGGCTATATATGTAGATAGAAAAAATCTGTTTAAAAAAAAGAGGCCTTTCTCTTAAAGGAATAAATTCTGGATTTGTTTTTGATCCACCTGATGGTGTACTTCACAATTCTGTACCTGATTTGGGGTTTGAACTATGATAGAGAGACATAGTTTAAGAAAATGTGACCAATATAAAGATGAGTAAGTGCAGTCTAAGCACAGGCTTTTTGTGTGTTCGAGGAGAGCAGGCGATACTTTAGTGCAGGGTTACAAAGATGAACTTGTTTCATGTGGCTTTAATCAAAGCTGGGATTTCTGGAATTAAGGGTCATCACCCTGCTAGCCACCTTGAGAAGAACTGCTGTTTCAAATAAGGCCATTGCTGACATCAATGTGGACTGAAAGTTATGCTTTGTTAGAAACCAGGCATAACAACCAAACCAAACAAAACCAGAAAGCAAACCCACATATCAACAGGATATCTCAATTTGTATTTTACAGTAATTTATAGTGTGTAAAAGAAAGAAGATTGTTTCATTGTCCAAGAAAACAAGAGATGTAACTTGTTCAAGCACATCTAATATATTATACAGTAATGATTCCCAACAGTTTGGAAGCCAAGCCATCCTTGAAAAAATTGGCCAGATTTGTTCTCTGTTATATCCACTTCACCCTGCTCCCACATCTGGCTGCAGCAACAGCACTGAGCTTGGACTAATAAATCTGGTTCCACCACACTGGACATGTCCAAGCAGCTCCTGTGTCCCTCCATGGTGCTCCCCAGTACTCCCAGTTCCAGGACTGTGACACAGGGGCAGAGGAACCTGACACTGAAGTGCCTGACAAACTCCACACCGTGGGGCTCCACGATGTGCCTGCCCTTGTAATGTGCCAGAGCCTCCATGCAGAGTTACAGCTCATCGGGTGCCACAAACTTCCTGCAGGATTTGGTTTGGAGGTTGAAGCTACAGTTGTTCCTGTCAGTGATGCTGGGTGGTAGAGGTATGAATTTTTTGAAAAAAGAGATGAAGATAACATTAGAAACCCCTAACTCCTTGTTTGTGGTCTAGATTTTGTGTTTGATTTCATCTCTTGACACTAGAAAGAGTTGGACATGTACAGCTTAATGCAATGCAGTTTTACCAGGTCATGGATACTTGTTGCCCACTTGTTGCCTAGCTATCCTGGGTACAAATAAACAAACCATTCAAGGTAGGCATAGTTCTGGATAGGGAGAACACTTTGAATATTGTTCTGGAAGACTTAAATAAGCAGATGCAAATAGGTTCTGACACATTTATCCTGGGTTGTTCTGGCACGGAACTAGCCTTGGAGTTTTTGCCAAAAATTGTATCAAATTTGTGTTAGGATTGAAAAAATAAGCTCATCCAAGGAAAAAAAGCTCTAAGATAAGACTGCAGTAACATATGACAGCCCTCTGTGTGATGGTGCTACCACACTCTACTGTGTCCAGTTACTTGTGAAAGAGGATTGTTGGATGGCTCCACGGGGAATGGAGCCATTTCTCTCACAGTGGCCACAGGAGAACTAAGAGCACAGCTTCCAGTAGGGCTTTGTAAAGGAATTCCAATATGCTTTATCCCTTGCATCCTTCTGAGGCTCAAATGCGGGTTCGAACAGAGAACTGGAAGCCTGAAGTTTACAGTTAGCTTTTGACACAAAAGATCTTGTGATATAGGAAAAACATCAGAAAAAGGAAGAGGCAAAGCAACTATCTGTATGTGGCCAAAAGAATGTTACACACTTAGGTTCATTTGAATCAGAATCTCTAATAATTTTAAATTGAACATTAAAATTTGGATTGATTTAATATGGGGGACAGAGAAAATAGAAGGAAAATAGCAAAGCTCTTGCAGCGTTTCCACCTATTAACAATTGTAAGGGAGCTATTGTGCCCAGTGTTGAGGTATGGGATTGCATAGGCCTGACTTGTACTGAGTAGCCCATAAAACACTGCAGAGCACACCTGGGGTCCCTTGCTTTCCAAATTTATCTGTGCAAGACAAACTGTAACTTTTTCTCCCCCCAGAACACTGAACACAATGCAGCCCTTCCAAGCTGCATGCTTAGAACATTTCTGCTGTAGAATTTGATACACTGTCTTGAAAGCTGTGTACCTTACTATTTTGTGTACAAATATAGTATATCAGTAATACTAGCAAATTCTTAAAGGTGCTGCCAATAGACTGCTTTTTTTAAGAGTCTAACAGTCCCTTTACAGTCTTTCTTATGGACAAGCAGTGAAGCAGCATCTGTGTCTGCTTTCTCATGCTGCACTTGGAATGAACTTTATTGTCATTTTGGATCAGCTTGCAGTTACATTATTGAACCCAAACAAAGAAATCTAGACAAAAAAATTTCCTAAATAGGACAAGATGGTTGAATTGGTTAATGCTCTAAAATTCAACAGGTTGTGGATTGCCAGAATATGAGCATATTTTTGTTTTTATTTCTCCTTGCCAAGGCTAGTTAAATACTGAAGCATACCATCATTAGACATTGCTGTTTGCAAACATCTATAGGTGATTTTTGCTGGGACTTGGCAACTTCTGTATTTCATTTCAGCCATTTCAAAGGTGTGTTTGGCTGATGGTTGTTTGAATGCCTAATTTGTACACTAGTTCTATTCAGTTTTTCATTTGAATACTGTTCTGCTTTATGACACTTTATCTATTGGGCCATAAAAATGGCTGTCCCTGACGCTGTTATCATTTGGGGGGTTTTTTTGGTGTGAGGGGCAGAAGCAATATTAGGATTCATCCAGAAAAGCCTTAAGCTTATTAAAAGATGAAAACTCCACAAAAATCCCCAAACAAATTTGGCACATCTTCAAAGCTATCTCAGCTGTACAGATGTGTCCTTGTTCTACAGTCCAAATAGTTTTTGTAGACCCCCCACCCGCTGACTGAAGTAAACTTGCTCAGCTGCATAAATGAAAAAGAATGTCATACTGAGTGTGTTTGAAGGCTGGTGAACCAAGTTTAATCTACTGTCATTATCATTTACATCTTCTTGTGCACACAGCATTTGTAGTGAAGCAGTTAATACATTTAAGTTACTGTTCTCTCTTTGATAATCCTCACAATCCCAGACAAAACTCTTGTCTTCATCGTGGATTGTGGCTTCCCAGAACCTTTACCCAGAATGGTTTCTTTCAGACATTCCTGTTCGATTCTTTTTCTTAAAACACCTGAGAGCTGAAGGAATAGGAAACATCAGGAAAGATGGTATATGCTGTTAAACAGGGGGGAAGCACAGTGGAGCTTTTTCCCATGGTAAAAATGACCCAAAAGAGGACCCTAGCACCACAGGTGATGTAAGAGTTGATGTTAGTTGATGTAGTTGATATATATGGAAGACTATAGAAGAAAAGGACCAAAAAGACAAGAGGAGAGTAGAAGAAAGTAGGGGAACACCTAGTTTAGGAGTTAGACTAGACTAAGCAATGCAAAATGTTTGAAGACAGGTTTTTAGACAAAGTAATTTTAGAAGTGGATTATGCAAGGACAGAAGTAGTATGCTCGTATATCTACACAGAAGTCAACCAGAGGAGCCCACTATGGGTGTCTGAACCCAGGGAGGAACGAGGGGAAGTGACATTAGATGAGGCTCTGACTGCACAACATGTTCAGAAGTGATCCACGTAACAACTCAGATCTGACGGAACGCAGGTTTGCAGGCAAAGAACAGTATTTGGAAACCAAGGTTTCAACACACATTTCCTAAAAAAGCTGTATCTGACTCGTAAGTTTATACCCTGGCCTGTAATGCTAAATAGGACTATTCTGTGTGAACCCATAGCTCATCCCTGCCCCTCATCAGCTCTTTGTATCTGCTGCAATAATCACTGGAACCAGCTCTTCCACTGGAGCCCTTCAGCACGATTCCATTGCTGTTCATCAGTTCTACCGATCACATCAATACAGGAACTAAACATGTTTCTAAAATGTGTTTCTAGAAGTCTTGGACTCAAGTTAACAATTTGGTCCTGGCATCCAAATGCCTCATAATCCATAAGCAAAAAATTTTTCAGCCATCTCACTCACATTGCAGAAGTTTGAAATGAGTCCAGATGGGAAGTTGGAACAATTTTTCTAACTTTAATATCTTGGAGAGTACATAACTGGTCATACACTTTGATTAAAAATACCTATTGTCACTCTTTTTCTGTGCATCAGGCTATTTTTTTTTAGAAGTAATTAATGCAGTTGTACAACAAGGTTTGAAACTGGCTGTGCTTTCTGTTGCAGTTTTAATTTTAAATATTCTAAGGAGCATGCTAAAAAATGGTGTCTTACAGATATGGCCATATCTTGCATGTGTACTGTCAAAAATGGATTAGATTGACATTTAGTATTTCAGCTTCTGGCAAGAGTTAGATATTTGTCAGCACCACTGGTCTATAACCAAAAAAGGTATTACTTGGAGAAAAAAAAAAATCTTTCAAACATTTTTGGGTTTTACTTATAACAGCAAAAAAGCAGGCAAAAGATATTTTATGTTGTTAGCATGGAGATTTTCTTCCAACGGAATTATGTGTTTTCTTCCATAGTGATTGGTTTAAATTTAGGCCTCCAAAATGCACCAAGCTGGAGTTCTGCTGGTGCTGTGTGTGATTTTGTGCTGCTATGAGCAGACGCTGCTAAATAATGCATAGGAGAACTTGGAAACCACTAGAATGGAGCAGGAAGAGAGGCACTAATGGAGGCAGGAAAGAAACTAGGGGAAAGGACTTAACTTGCAAATTGTATGTTTGACCTCTGTCAGTCATTTGCTTTGCAGTAGGAAAAATATAAACTAAACCATTAGCCTTTTGCAAACTTTGAGAACCCTGCTTTGCAGAAATGTGTCGTTTTGAACCTTTGAAGGAAATGGGAGCTCAACTGCAAATTCCAGAACAGTTTGAGGTAACACTTTTTATGGACTAGCACTACACTTTCTTTGGAGTCTTTTTCTTCAGATACAAAATGTATGCTGCTTCCTGCCCTAACATTTTTGGTAATCATGTTTCCTCAGTTCTCTTTATTAGCTTGTGTTTATCTTCATTGTTCTTTTTTTAAAAGCAGGAAATCATAATTCTGGAATACCACCCAAAAGGCAAGATACATTTTTATTCAACACTAGTAAGTATCTCTGTTGTCTCTCCTTGTGATTGTATTATATTCTCCTGAACGTATGACCTAACAACCTTTTCCACTATATATATCCCTTCTATTGGCTATTCTCATGTATCAATAAGTTTTTTCACTGGGATTTTTCACTCAGGTATAACTGTCCGTAAAATTTACTGTGGAAGAAGTCTAAGCAGTAGTAGAATGATTGCTAAAAAATCCACTTGCCTCAATTACAAGCAGTTCTTTCTCAGTTGCACCCAATTTCTTCACAAATTTCTGGCTTTAGGGAGTGCCCATTCTGAATTGAAATTAGGTATTTGCTTGCTGATGAACACATATACCACTGCCAACAAATTTAATCTACAGTTCAGGAAATGTTCAGGATGCTTCCTCTTAAATAAGAAAATCTCTCTCATTAAATCAATTAGTTGCCACTTGGAGGAAAAACGATCCAGGATATCTAAAGGTATTAGTAAACTGTTTAGTTATTTCTGCTTAGTTAGGGTTATGTCCTGGCCAGTGGTTTGATCAGGACATTTTTAGAATCTGCAATCATTCTCCTGGAGGAACCATTGCCCTCTCTGCAGGTGTTCAGCAGGAGTCCTCAGCAGAAGGGGGCAGGAAGGGTTTGCTCACAGTCCTGTTCTCTCATGCTGTTGCTTCTGGTCGCCTTTGATCCACAAACTAAGGCAGCAGCTCCTCAGCCTCTGTAGGAACGTTGCTGCATTGCTGCCTGCTGTGGATCCTGAAAAATGACCAGTGTCAGAGGGGCCAAGGTGGCCCACCCTAAACATAGGCATGTCCTGAGCACATCTGCCAGTGTGCAATGCAGTGGCTCATGTTAGACAGCACTTATGGCTCAGTATAGTGTAAGGAAGTCTGCAAAAGCTTCCATTTCTGTGGTCATACCCATTGCTGGTTTAGGGGGCCTGTTTGTTTTAATAGTTCACTTAGTTGTACTGATGCACTCTAATTGAATTCAGCTGAATTATTTCCCTGTCTGCTGCCAGCCTTCTCCCTCCCACAGCTCCCTGGCAATCAGGTCCAGCATAGGCCTTTAAAAGAAGCAGAGACTCTCTTTTGCTATCTGTTGCAATATTGTTTATTTGTTTTGTTGCGTTTTTTTTCCTCAAATCCATTCAAAATATCCAAATGCAATCTCCTGCAATGGTGAATTATGGCTGTAGATCTCTCATCACCAGAGGTGCCTCAGAGAGCATCAGCAGTGCACATCCTCCTTTACAGTAATGCCCGGGCTATACTGTGAGGCACAGAGTCATCTCAAGTTATGCAAGATTCCTGGCTCTGCAGAAAACCGAGTGCTTGTGACACAGTCATGAACCTCGTTCGGCCAGGACACTCTCAGCTGGTCAAACATGAGCAAACTACAAGTGGGTGGAGAGGGCTTTGAAGTATTTATGTCTTTTAAAACTTAGCTTTTGAATTTTGGATATATTCAAAAGAATACTCAAATGCAGTTAGTCTCATAGCAATTTGAAACTTTCAGGATTTCCCTGTAAACTTACTAGGAATGGGAGTTCAGATACATAGACAGTCTTGCCAAAATACAGTCATGTTTTTGCTTTCCAAATGTGAAACTCCCATTAAAATCTCTTGGTCACTTGCTATTAACTTCAGCCTCAGCTGGAGCAATCTTAGGAGAAACGCTCAGGGAAAAGTTCCATAGTGCTACAAGCATGAGAAATTAAGAAAAAAAACCCTACCAGCACTTTGGGAAACTTCATATTAATGGCCAATATCAGACATGCACTTTCACAGCAAAAACCATGTAACAGTTGTTTGAAATTTAAGGGAACACAAAATATGCCTTGACTACAAGTAGCAAAGAGAGCAAATTCCCTTACAATGTATGTGCACCAAGGAGAAAGAAAATAAAAATCTTTTAAAATCTTCTTGCTAGAGTAGCAATATGCAAACAGCTAGTGCTGAACTTGAAGAAAATGTGCATTTTCCCATGTCTGGCATAGAACACTTGCTAAACAGTCAGCATTCCTCACCCAGCTGCTGCATCAGTGAGCCTGCACTTTTTCAATGCATATTCCTAATATGAACAAATCACAAACGCTATGAAAACTTAGCTTTGTGAGACATAACATCAGTTTCTCTCGCTGAAAGACAGGATACTAGTGTGCTGCTGGACAGGAAAGCAGAGCTGTAAGGGGCATGTTGGAGACATGATTTCATTTATAAAGCTGTAAAAACTAAGAAAAGGGTTGCAATGAAAGGATGCAATGGTTGCTTTAATACTGTCTCCTGCTTTCTGGCAAGTCACAGTGAGCAAAAAGGGAAGGGGATGAAACCACTTCTTTTAGGTCCTTATGCCCAAAGTTTCAAATGCTGAATCATAAACAATTAATAGAAGTTTAAGATGGAAAGGGCCTCTTTTGTCCTAACTTTACTATTGTATCCTTTATGCCACTGGGGGAGAAAGCAATGCAGAGAATAATACAATAATATTTACTTATAACATGTGCAGTCTACTGTCCACAGCATGGCTGCTTATGGCATTAATGTAGATTTCTTGAAATAATTTTATTATTGTGGCCCGTTTGACTGACACTGTCGGTGTTTTGAGGACTTGCCAAGTACCTGAAGTATGCAGGGTGCAGAAGTGCCATTATCTGTGCATGGCTCAGTGAGGGATCGTTCCCAAGCTCCCTGTGTGGTTTTGGCAGTGATTTGCACTGGTGGGTGCAGGACTTCACTGCCAGGCCAGATCAGAATAAAGTAAATTCAAATTTGCTTGTGAAAGGGGATTTGTGTCTTATCCATAGAACTGAAACTAGGGGAAAATGTTTTATTCTTTGCTGACCTTTTCCCCTTCCCTTCAAAACATTACAGTATTATGTCGATTTGCAGCATTCTGAAAAAAAATTAATATTTTTCTCTTTAGAACTATCCTTATCATGCCCAAAACAGAAGATAATTTGGTTTGGTTTTATTAAAATCCTTTCTGAACTTTTTACACTGTAGCTATTCTTCTCAAATGAGTCATACAATAACCATTCCCAGTTTGTAGCCAGTTCTCCAAAGAAGCAGAAGAAAAAAGAAACAACTTCCTTTTAAGGGAATGAGACCTGTTTGTAAAGATAAACCTCTTTCCATTTCTATTTGAAGACATTCTCCATAACCCAAGAATTGATAGTTATAAAAACACTACCTACTTTATTTGGATTACAAAAACAGTCATAGCTATAGGACATTGTTTAATGTTGGCCTAAAGCATCTGTATATACACTTACACATAGGGGCATGGTTGAAATTACACATGCAACATGTCAAATGAGCAGCTAGTTTACCAGAAATCTGTAAGAAACAGCTTGAATATTGTTTAATTTCATTTTATTTAGGATTTTTAAATAAATAAGTTTAAATAAAGAAGTATTTAATATTTATGTAGAATGAAAACAGTTCAAGAGTATGTAATTGTATAAGTAAGCTAACACAGAAATTTCCATTAAAGTGCTGTATGATTCCCAAAACTCATCATATTGCTTGAATGTTCTTAGGATCTGGGAGAATATCTGCATGTCACACATTGCTGTGACAACTTCTGCAAGCTCTGAAAGCCACAGTTATTTTAATAGCAGTTTTGTTGCACTACTCGATTTCTGTCCATAGAAAATGTAATGGGTATTTAGGTGTCCTCACTGTGCATTTTGTTCTCAAACTGTGCTCCTGCCAAGCTTATTCCACCAGCCCTGCAAATAGCAAATAACAGTTTCTCTAGTTCCACATGAAAAAGGACTTAATCTGTAAAAACTTGCGTTTACTTGGGGTTTTTTCTCTTGTGGGTTGGATAACTTAGCAATCCAGGATATCCAGAAATTGTAACTTTAATGAAAGCTGGAGCTCAGGTAAGAACCAGATTTCAGTAGCTGGTACTGTAAGGAAAATTGCATATGTCATGACCCTCATGATAAATTTTAAAAAGTTGGGCAGATAACCATGGTTATTTTACAGTTTTGTTTTTTTTTTTTCTTTAAAGTAAGATATTAATTGTAAATGTTCAAAATGTGTAATAGCATAGAAATGAAAGTATTTCACTGGGTGTGATACTTAGGAAGTAAAAATACAGTTATAAACTAGTTAAAGGTCAAAGGTGAAAGAACCCTGATATTAAATTCAGACACCAAAGCAGAGATGAATTGTTTTTGCTGTATTGCCATCCATTTAGCTCTGAACCCCTGACACTATAGTTTATTAGAGAGGTGGAGACAACAGAATCCTTTGTAACAGGGATTTATATTACCAGAGGAGCTACAGCAGACTTCTTCTGTGTTGTTAAAATAAATTAATCAGAACCAGCAGGGGAGTGTCCTTGAATTACAATGGTTGCATTATTCAGAAACTGTAAAGATTGAATTTTTAAGGAAATCCAAAAAGCATGTAAGCTTGGGAAAGAGCCAGTTGTTTTTTTTAATGCTGCCATTTTTAACAATCCTTAATATAAGAGGCTGGATTATTGTTTCAGGCAGACCTTTGGCATACATTTTCTATGATTTTATTTAATTATCTTCCTCTGCAGTATTATTTTTATGTACTAGCACAGACATAATATGGCATCTCTCATCCCAGAATGATCTTGAAATACTTCACTGATCTTTGGCCAAAGTCTGTGCCATCTCTAGGACTTGTTGGCTAAGTCAAGGATGCATTTATGTGCACAGAAGGTTGCAGCCCACACATTCATAAAATGCAGCAATCCTACAGCAAGAGCTAAACATCCCTGTAAATGTTAAAGGCAATGAGTGGGCACAAAACCTAAGACAAAATCCTACTTGCTTAATTAGTTTAAATTAAATCCTGGTCTCTTCCAAAGCTGTAAATGATATAGTTAAGGAAGAAAGATAACTATGAGAAATGCTACGAGACTAAAATGAAAAAGATTTTTAAATCTCCCTCAGATGTTAGAATAGTAGTAAGTTTTAAAGAGTTTTCTAAAAATAACAACAAAAGAAACAAGCACATGCAAATGAACAGGATAATCTCGACTGTATCAAACATCTGGAAAATATAAGCACACATGAAAGAGCTGCTCATTGCAAGGATTTAATTTAATAACTCATCCTGTTCAAGAAGATTAACATGTGGCTATAAAATACCTGCTTGCCATCAGATTTCACCCCAACATGGTCACAGAAGGTTTTTAGACAGCCTTGGTTATACTAGTTTATGACAACAACATTCCTTTTAATTTTGTGTGGCTACTGTTGCTCCAGGTTTGCTACAGGATATCCTGCATATTTTTAAGCTCATAAATGATGCACCTAACTTGGTTGCATTGTTATAGCCATATGAAACCTCCAAGTAACCTCAGTAAAATAAATCTAAAACTGTGCCAGATCTTCCTGATTTGATCCTTAGAGTGAACACTGCCTCTATTGCATAAGAAAGCAACAAACAACTGTATCTTGTACTGAGTTAAGAGGCACTTCTAATAAGTACTTCTGAAATGAAGGCTCTGGCAGCTATAAAACCAAAATCTTTCATGTAGCATTTCCCTTTAGGTCTATGGAAAGTGCTTCAACTCCCAACGAAGGTCAAATACTGGCTTTAAAATATGAGACAAAAGCAGAGGAGGAAATGGAAATGTCTGTCTTCTCCTCTTATATGCTTTGTGCTTCTTT
Source organism: Calyptomena viridis (assembly GCA_013390005.1). Taxonomy (NCBI): domain Eukaryota; kingdom Metazoa; phylum Chordata; class Aves; order Passeriformes; family Eurylaimidae; genus Calyptomena; species Calyptomena viridis. The sequence goes on from WEIV01024008.1 coordinate 294,896, forward strand.
CAGAGCTTATTTGTGGTGGAAAAAACATTCTGAAGGAACATCTGGCAATAGGACAGCATGGTATTCATGGACTGTTGTTCAAAGGAGTGTCAGGAAGCTCCTGGTAATGTCAAAGTCAGTCCAGATCTGCAGCACTATTCCACATGCCAAGCACCAAATAAAGGGAGTAGGGGCCAGGAGGAACTTGTGAAGGCAAGGTTAGAAACTGAAAAGACATTCGTGTGGGTCAGTTCCATAACTTTATATTTGTTTCCTGAGCAAGTGCTTCCCTACAGTTCACATTACTAGGTACCTTGGATATTGATAGGTTGTGTAGCTCCTTATCTCATGGCACTATTTATACTGTCAGTTTAAGAAACCTTTACAGTCAGACACAATTTTCAGCATATTGGTGATGTAAGAAGTAATTTAAAAATGGACTGAAGAGTGACATTTTAAGCAACTGAATAGGAATGTAAACATGTATGGTGTTCTTTTTCACCTAAAAGAAGATAATCTGACTCAGATTGCTGCAGAAGACTTTGCAGACATCTCTAGCTAATATAATTTTGAGGGAAAGGTCCTGTTATATGAACTGCTGGTATTTTCTCAAGTTTCTCCGGGAAGCACACTTTGTAAGGATTACGTAGTCTTTAAACAGACGTCAGAGGTCAGCACCTCCATAAATTAAATTCAGCATCAGAATCAGTGTCCAGTTTCCTTTTTATTATTTTGCCCTGAAACTTAGCCTTTTCTTATTAACTTAAACCTAATAATTAATAAAAAAGCCCCAAAACACGACAGTGGGAGTATTTTAATGTCACTGTATTAGAGGGGATTGGATTTTCTTTTAGCTTGGAAGAAATGAGTGAAAACCAGTCGAGTGCAGTTGTGTATTTGAGATACTGATTTAGAGTGTGACTAATTGTGTTAAAATGATGGAGAAACTAGAGGTACACAAGGCCTAGGGGAGCCAAGTGAAATGGCCAAAAGGAAACCCAAGCACATGAAAAATATCATCTGGCTTGACTGTATCTTGCAAATGTAAAACTAAAGAAATCCAAAAGAGTCCAAGAAAGCTTTTAAAGGAAACTAGACTCACTTGGGCCAATGTGAAAGTTTTGCTTTAAGTGACAGGCAGGTATAACATGAGATTATATGAATCCCTACGGATGCTTTCTCTAATACTATGGAACTATAAAAGCAGAGAGGGCTCCACAGCATATAATTTCTCCTTACAATGATCTGATGGAAATCAATTGGAAGAAGCGTTTAGGTGGATATCAGAAAAGAGAGGGGCACTGTGTAGGGCTGAGGCAGTAGGGGACTCCTACAGCTGTGACTTTCATTGTGTCTGCATCCAGCATGTTTGATCCAGTCACTGAAATAAATAGTGTTCCTTGTTCTTGATGGAACACACCTGCACACAAATATGGAACAATGGGTATTTTCCAACCTTTAAAAAAATATTTGGGTCTGGAGCAGTAGAAGGTTTTGGGCAAAGATTTGGTTTGGCTCTCATTTTAGGTGAGCTCTATTGCCACACTGTTGCCTAGAATACCTGAAAAGAAAGTATTTTTCGTAAAAGGAAGGATTCCTTCCCAGCCTTTCCAGTTTCAGCTGATTGTGCTAAAACTTGATCCCATTTCTGCCTCTCTATTTTTATCCCAGGACCCAGCAGCTGATGAACCGTGCCAGGGTTTCATTCTTCAGCCCTGGACGATGCAGGAATCCAGAGGCCTGAATTCAAGCCCGATTTGAACAGGCCAGTGCATCTTTAGTTTTTGCTTAAGTCAATTAGCACCCAATATCACTTTGTGCTAATTCCCAGTCTCTGCAAGTTTTCCAGGCCTCTTATGCAAATTAGTCCTGGAAGCAAACAAGGAGTGACCCAGAAGGCTGGTACAGGGCTGGGCACCATTGTTCTCAGGCCATGCATTTCAGTGCTCCATTTGTTCATGGAGTAACTCTGGAAAGAAATGACAAGCCACAAGGATAACTACCTCCTCAGGCTTTGTACTGTTCTTGCCAGTGTAGAAAAAGAAGCATTCATGGTCCTCTCACTACATTTAGATTCACTGGATTGTTTTTCACTGTTCCTGTAAACATAGAGGAAGAAAACTGAAACTGGAATGACAAGAGGTTTTAAAGTGAAACTCTTTATGTAGTCACAAATTGTGCCATGAAATCAGAAACACTTTGGTAACATTATCCTGGTGGTCTGGAAAGTGACTTAAAAATGTAGCATGTTTAGGAGCTGGGTCAGGGTCTTAAAAATGAAGATTCAACCATGGAAAATTTAGTTGGACCACACCTGTACTGATCTGTTAATTTAAAACTATTTGGGTGAAAATGGATTCCAGCTGCAAAACTCAGGTAGACTTCCAACGCTGTAGCTGTTCAAGGATGCATTCTTGGATTTGGTGTACTTCATGAGAGTCTATTCTTCATCAAATTAATAAAATAACTTGTGTTTAGAAGATCCAGTGTTACAGGCTGAAGTCATGACTGATAGGGAGGGCAGAGAAAGGAAAATGAAGATAATGAAGAATTTATTAAAACTGCTGTTTTAATATAGCTCAAAATTTGCTTTAGATTGGATACAAAACCTGGGAGGGTTCTTATATCTCCAGGGCTCCCAGCATTGTCAGACTGGGTTGGAAGAAACTTAGATTTGATACAATGGAGTTTTTTTGTAGTTTTTAAATTATTATTTCACTACATGTATTCAATAGTTGTGTGTAATGTTCATAATATGGTGTCAAATACGTGCAGAAATACTTTTTGTTTTCTCCTTAAAGGATTACAACTGCTTCTTTCTTAAGGCCTTCTGAAATACTCCTTTTTAGTTAGGTTTCTTTTTAGAACCAAAATGTATCCTAATTATAGTGTTGTGAAACCACAAATCAAAACCTAGTACAAGTTTATGGAGCCCTCCTTAAGGAGATTACATTCTATTTGTATGTGGGGAGTCATAAGTAGAAGCGAAAGGAAAATTTGGAATTTCTAATTGATGTTGTGATTTTGATTGATATTCTGTGACTCTTGACTTAGTTTAGATCCTTATTTATCTTGAAAGCATTAATTCTACACTTTGAAATTATGTGGTCTGGAGGTGAACAACACTTTGCAGCTTCAGTAAGAAAACATTAAAGCTAGCAACCAACATTTCACCAAGGAGTAACTGTCTTTACATTCACTTACCTGGGATTTTGGGGACTGTGAATAAGAGCACCATCTAGTGACAATCAATAATGTCAGTGTCATGAAAAGGTGGTTGTTCAGACTGGACGTAAAGGCTCACTGCTAATTCACTTACCAAAGGGA